>JAZGVS010001117.1:0-10700 GCA_037356235.1 Bacterosira constricta
AAAAATTATTTTTCGAATACGGGGGTAAAATAGGTCCGTTCCAGCAGCCCCCAGGGAATACCAGAGAAGACGGGACTACATAAGAACTTCTCACTAGATATCTGTGAGGAGTAAGATAGATGAAATGGGCGATGACACGCCACGATGCACGATACGACACCAAGCAGCAGATCTCTTTCATTAATGTGACTCTCAAGACGCATTGGCTTTTCGGTTCTCTGCCTTCGCTTCCTCTATCGTAGATAATTATGATTATTGTGCACCAAGCATCATCACCAAATCACAAAAAATCGTCATAAAAATAATGAATACCTTAACCGCCTTCATCGCCCTCTTGGGCCTATCTATTCACAGCATAAACGCCAAGCACATTCTCCTCCGAGGTGCCGATACCGACCCTGTCGATGAAACCAACGCCCATACTGGAGGTGCCGTCCTTGTTTCAGATGGGTTCGCGAAAGATTCCAAGGAAGGAGGAAAACCAGAGAACCAATGTGAAATAATGGGTAGCTTCCACTGTGATACAATTTGCACTGACGGGTCTGGAGGATCCTCAATACAGCTAATGAGCGAAAACACCAGCCGTATCACCAGGAAGAGCAAGCAAAGTAGCAATTCTTCTACACTCTACACACTCATGATTTATGATCTCTCTGAGACTCAACTGTGTGTATCGGAAGAGACATCTCTAATGATCAATGATGATGGCCCGACCTTGAGTTGCATTACTACATATTATAGCAAGGATAAACAACCTTTGCTCACAATGCGTATCATTTACACAGATGACTGTCAGAGTTTTCAGAAGATAACAACGGTACTATCAGGGAATGTACCTACCATGTGCAACCTTTTCTGCAACAAAGAAGGAAGCACCTAACCTTATCCTATCAAACTGCTGGAGCTCCCTGCACACACAATATTGTAGGTCTGTGGTGGCATCACAAATAATATGAGGAAAGGGAAGAAATATTTTACACGAATGAAAAAGCAAGAAGGTGATGATCACAATGGGTATGTGTCGAAGGAACCGAACTTGTTGGCGTGATATTTTATGGTTAAAGCACAATATTAATACTAATGTATCTCTTCTAGATAAAATTGAATCTCGTAGATTGACACGACACAATCGCAGCATATATTCTACAATTGTAAATTAGTACACGAAGTCAACAATTTAGCAACAATAGTATCAGACATTGCAGCCAACACCATTTTTATAAGTTGACACATTATGAGACAGAATCGCAGCCAATCTTGTGGAATCGGCATGTAAAAAGAGCGGCATAGTTGAATTCATCGGTCCGCTATAACAAATAATCTACGACAACAGCCCCATCCATGAAACTTGTGCTCTGAATATTTGTGTGTTCTAGAGATCATCCCATGTATTATATTCAACCTGAAGTATTGAAAGGGCAAATAACTTACAAATTTGCAGGCCGCCTGGCTAGTATATGAAAGCTCTAGTAATCCATTACCAAACAAGAGTGTATTGTACACAAGACGTGCACAGCATTGTATCCTCGGGATACCTTCCAATAGTATAGGTCCATCTTTGTGTCACGTTGCCATGTAGTCACCCCTTATAGAAAACATACCACAGGAAATCTTCAACCTGAACCTATAAGACTTGGACTGGCTTGGAGTAGAAACGGTACAATACAATTAATATTTCCTGTTCCGTTCGTTTCTTTTTTTAAGAAGGCAAGGACGTTGAAACTAGTTTTCTCGTTTGATTTATTTTGTCTACAACCCTAGCCCACCCATATCATGTACTTTATTGTAGCTATGTTCAGGAAATTTTATGGGATCTTTTATCTCTCCCAGCGCCCAAGATGATTGGTACGGATGATTGGTACGTCAAGGCTGGGTCTGTGGCGTGTCAGACATGCTGCTGGAGCCGTTTGAGGATTATGTACGAGTAAAATTGCTTTAAATACTATCCATGCCTGATAATTAAATTACGGGAAAGCGACATAATAGGCTCACGGTACCCCTGACTGGCTGCGTCTAAAACATCTCCAGAAATTGACACTAGTAGGAGAATGTGCCGAAAGGAAGAAGTTCCAAGTAGAGACCAATCTGCTTCTTTTAAAACCCAAACAGCTGCAGTAGCTGATGATCACATCCTTGCCCTTGGAGTGCCAATCATTGATCTCCCAAGTTATAAGCCCGTACCATATAGTAGTAGTGGAACACCAACTGTTCTTAAAAGTTCTGTGACGTTCAAGCGTAGGATGATGGACATGCTTAGAACTGCCAATGGCGGAAACAAGATGGCTCATTTGTTCTTGGATATTTCAAGTACAGGAGTACCCGTCATCCTCCAGGAGTAAATCTGAAAGCCTTCGACATTACAGCCCGCAGCACTGGTTCTATCCTGAATCCCCAAAGCTGTTATCAATACGTGACAGTAGCCCAGAGTGCTATGACATTGATGCAATGATTTGATTAGTAAAATGTGTAACGAGTTCACGTTATAGTAAAGTATTGTCTACATGCCAAGTATTACTCGTTCTACTCTACTTTCCAACTCTTTGTATATTCACAATTTTCATCGAACCCAGAACACTTGGCGATCAAGGTCCATTTTGATAACCAGTTCTTCATTCCTTCTTTCACATTGTCTTCTTCCATGGGTTGATATGCATTGACTACCCCCTTTAACGAATCGACAAAGTACTTTTTATAAGTTGCATCCATTGCACTAGGTGTTGCCTGATTCTTTGCATACTGAGTTCCTGCTTCAGATATTATTTGTGCTTCTTCAGGATTGGATTCTGCCCAATCATACATTTCTCTCAAGTTGGTCAATCCCTGCAATTTGAATTATGCATTTTTATCAATATAAGTGCTATCAGTAAAACAACTCTACACGAAAATGAGTATTTTTATGTTTGGAAATAACGAACTCACCTCATCGACTGGTATATAATGCACCCATGGGGTCAACTCGTGATGAAAATAGTCATAAGACGAGGTTACGTGATGGAATAACACTCCAGGCATCGCAAGCTTGTCGATTGTGCCGTACCAGGAAGTTCCCCCGCCGCCGCCAAAATCAACGTGGTACTTATAATGAGAAAGCTCCGAAAGAGACATATAATCACCAATCGGCTGAATGCCATACTCTTGAAAGGGTTGATACCTTATCGAATTGGGTTCGACAGTCATTCCATATGCTTGAGACTTGATGGTGAATTTGACATCAATCCACGGAATGAAATCTTGTTGTGGTTGAGATTCCATGGCATCCAACCGAGCAAACGCCGCCAAGACCACCCCCTTCCACCGTGGAGTTAAATCCGACCATGATTTGGACAACGATCGAACCACTCCTCGAGCAGTATTGCCTCCAAATTGTGCAAGACGTGGCTCGACATCCCATTTCCATCCTCCGGGCCTCACAAGAGGGTAGATACATTCCAAAAAGTAGAAATCGGACCCCCTCCAGATTAAGGTTGGGATGAGGCTATCCCAAACAGACGATGATAAACTCTCTGATGCGAGTCTCCTGGGCTGTTCGTCTCCTGCTGATGCCGCCGCAGAGAGAATTTTCTCTCCATAACCCAAAACCCCAGCCATGTCATGCTGCCTCCTCATATTTTTACACATACTTCCCATCTGCTGCCATTCCTTAAAACAAGGTAAATGATGCCATACCGGCATTGTCACCGCACTCGGCAATATTGTTCTATCCGCAAACATACTTCCAAATTGAAGTATAGGAGCAAAATGTTCGGTATGACAAATATTTGTCTTTTGGAAATGTGCATCTTTGATACAGTTACATGACAGCTGGGGTAGATCGCCAGAGGATACGAGTACAATAAACTCCGGAGAACCACCTGCAGCGCCTTGAAACCTACTTTGGATATGATTCCTAAGAGCAAATGCCAATATGGGCATGATGGTGTTGAGCCGATTCCATATGGGGGACCATTCGGGCATTTCATATTTATCCTTTGTTTCATCAAGGTATACTAGAAATTTATCCTCAGTGGGGTCGTAGTATAGGAGGAAGAGTTCGCGATCAAAGGCTGGTGGAGTTAATTGAATTTTGTGTGTGCTGTAGGGATTTATTTTGGTGGAATTAGCGTAGATATCTTGATCTTGATTGGTAGTGCGTCGTAGAGATACAGTTTTCGGATCAGTGTAATCTGATACTCCCGTCAACTGCCGACGATGACGATCATCATTGCCATCGCTGAGTAGTATAGTGGCTATAGCTGCCATTCCTGAAATCAAGAGTAGGAGCGCCATCCTCTTAGCTGCTTTCGTCATGATCATTCTGCTTATCTGTGAATTTGTGATGAGGATTGGTACTCCACACATTTTTTGCATTCGCAGTTCGCATCCACCACCAGCAACCTTCCAGATAGGTATCTACCTGTATCTACGATACGTAGGATAGAAGATGAGCTCGAGCGTAAAAAACAAAAGGACGGGAGCCGGGACTCCTAAAATCATCTCACCCAATAGTACTTAGATTGCTAAAATCATCTCAATCAATAGTTCTTAGATATATAATCATCGATAACTCTGGATAACCCTACCATACCGTACCAGTTTTGTGATCAAAAAGATGGGCGGTGGACAAAAACGATCAATTATGGTGTCGTATCGAGAACTGATACTCACGCAGCGACCTATGGAACAAATTCATCTCTTGGCTTATCGACAGATTGGGTACAATACCATATGTAGGCCTTCTTAGTTCCTAGGTGGATATCGTTATGTACCTGAGCTTAGCTCGCTCTCACAAAACAAAATGTTTCTATCCCACCAAGGGTAAGATAATTATTATTATTATATTATAATTCATCGAATCATGGAACCAGTACCAGTTGTTGTCAAAAACAGATGGGCGGTGGACAAAAAGGAGCAATTATTGAGCATTCTAGATACGCAGCGACATAAGTTAACGATATATCAATCCGTCATCGATGGATTGGGTAGGTACCTACCATACGTTGTTTTTGAAGTTTCTCCGGGTTTTCTGTGACATGCTCCCAAAGAAACGCATCAGTCGGTGGATCTCATTTCTACGATCAGTTCACGATCAGTTGTGGTCTATTGTAGGAAGTAAGACTGAGGTGCTGCCTCTCATTGTGACACTGCGAGTACAAAGGGCTAACTCTAACCTAGAGGTACTCTAACAGGACCATACTTTTGATTCCCGCCAAAATGAAAGGGGGGGGTCACGCGTGATGGTGCCAGATTGCGCTGTCCGTCACATCGTGCCCCCGTGACTTTCTCCCATCATTATTTGAACATCTATTTGAATCACCTGTCGGATTTTTTAAAATGACAATGGCAATGGCAATAGCCACGGTCACATTGGTATTTCCGGTGGGTACTGATTACAGCAATGCGTTTTATGGGCTAGTGGTCGCAGAAAAAAAGCCAATCCAAATATAACCCCCCAATCTTTACCAACCCCCCCCCTTCATCATCTCCGTTGCCACCGTTGCCCTCACCGCCATCGTCACAATTGTTGTCACTGTTGCCCTCACCGCCATCGTCGCCATCACCACTATCGTCGTCATCCGCACTACTGACGCCATCAGCACCACCGTCGTCATTGACACCCCCATCGCCGTCCACGCCATCGTCGCCTACAGCACCATCAGCCTCCAAATATCACCCACCGAATTGACTCCCAATCTTGAACGGCCCCCTCGTCGTCATCTCCGTTGCCATCACTGACATTGTCGTAATCGCCGCCATCGTCGTCATCAGCACCACCGTCGTGATCGACGACATCATCGCCCTCGACGCCAGGGCTCTCATCATATTTGTGTTCGGACCCCCCCCCTGTATGACAAATAGGCTACGTCATGGATGTTAATAATATCGCATCGGCGCCGTGCCAGTGCCGTGACCAGGACGTTATATGTGGTTCACACCAAATTTGTTCGATGCAGCCGGGCAAAATCATGCTTAATAACCTTGTGCTTGATCGGCGTGTGGGTTGCAAGGCCATCGATAGATATGATTATAAAGGCAAATCTGCCTATTCATTAAGTATAGTGCAGGAAGTCGAGTTTTCCGGTGCCCGCTCGGCATCCGTGTCCGCTCGTATCAGCCACACGGATACGAGGGGACCGGTGTTAACCAGTGAGCGGCATGCAGGCATTGGTCGGATGCGACCATGGAAGATTGGGCATGGCGGCATGGATGGAATGGACAGGCGGAGGTAATAATAAGGTATAATCATTAGGTATGGATACAGCGTGGCATTCAGAGGTTGATCGCCATTGACCAATCGGGGTGGGGGGGCATGGATTCACTTCGTCCGAGGCAGCGTGGATAAAGCTCTTGTGGCGAGGGCGTTGGATTTGATATGTATTAGCAGGGATTTGCGTGGCCTCAAGGGCATGGATAACGAATAATGCGCTGGGATTGCGGGGCATGGATTACTGGATTACTTTTGGGATTGAGCTGCATCCTGGCAACAAAAGGGCCGCGGATTATTGAACGGGCATTGAGGGGGGTTGTATTGATATGGATGGGATGGAATTGGTTTTACTGGTTTACCATAGCAATAATAGAACTAAATAATAATAAAGAGACATTACAACTTAACATTCATGCTCCAAAGACAATAGATTCTTTGATAGAATATTTTTACTCTACCAAATAGTATTTCCTCCGCCGTTTTGATGTGTTCCATCTTGATAGTCCTTTCTGTTTAATTTTTATTCTTCTACCAACATTGTAATTGTTTATCTTTTTCAGTTCTCGTTATTTTGGGGACCACAATTATTTAGTACATGTCTTTCTACACAATTTTTGTACCAATTATTCTCTAAAAAGTCGGTATTATCGCTATCATAGCAAAGCATCCATGTAAGTATTCTTTTGAAAGTAGCGATGATGGACCCCCTCATCGACGACAAAGACATGTACCCCTGACAAATGACATGCCCTCGTCCGTGCGAGCCCATGCTCGATGCCACAAACCGATACCGGACAACAGCCTCCTCCATCATATGCTCCCCCCCCTCCCAATCCACCTCAATCATGCTTTTTGGCGCGCTCTCGGCAGCACCCTCCCCCGTTGGCCCGCCGTTTCCCCAACTGACCGATGTGTCGTCCACCATCCCAAACATATTACAAATGAATCTCTCTGCGCGCCAACGGCTGCGTCTTCAGCAAACACCCAACCCCCCAAGGTCAGTAGCTGATCAAAAACAGCCTCCAGACGAGTACACTGCTCGCTGCAACACAGCTGACAAACCGCCGTAGCCAATAAGGCCAACCAACACCGCTACAGACAAGAAAGCCTGCACCCATCGTCCGTCGACCGCCAGCAAGAGTTGGCCCCACCACTGCGACACCGCAGACGAACCACCTCGGCCGATAGAGCCAACCGATAGCACCACCTACAACGCGGCGCCACGGCCGGTAAAGCCTACGCCTATTAACAAGACTGGACCGCAACTGCTACGACGCACGGCCAACAAACCGCCGCGGCCGATAGAGTCAACTGGCAGCACCTGCTACGACGTGCCACTATCGATCAAGCCAACTGCAAAACCCAGCACGCCTGAAAATCACGAGGAGGGAAAGGAAATCAACAGAAAGAGATTAGGAAATGATACGAAAAAATAGTGATCAACGCTGATCAGCAAATCATCTTCTTGTACAATATCATATCGTACCATACCATACATACAATACCATGAACCATGATGCTGGTTTTCCACTTTAGGTTTTATGTTTTTGAGGAGGCGGCGGTGTTTTGTCTGATGTCATTGCCAACGACTGTTTGGTAATGTCATTGTAAAACCTAATGTTTGTACCAACAGGGGGAGTATATTGGCGGCATATTTATCCGAAATGGCATTCTTGACAAAAGGTACCTAGAAGTACATTGAGAGTAGTGAGCTGTCGCGAAACAGTGTTATAGCATTTGTTTTAGCACAAAGATGTTTTTGACTATAAGTAACATCCCTACCTAGCTAATAACTTGGATTACATTGGATCAGCGTGAGATCTGAGCAATCACTGTACTGTTTTGTACCTCTTTGGGAGTCGGGAAGGCAGGATCTTCCAAATAAAAAGAGACCTACCTGCAATAAGAGAGTAGATAAGAGGATCAGTGGACTGAGATAGGAAGAATATTTATGTGAAAATGTCATGACAGTTATCTTGAACAATAACTGGAATGAGGAATTGTTCCGCTCTGGTTGCGACCTTGTCTATCAGTTTTATCATGAGCAATTGTTTCTGCTAGATAGATTTTCTGCTTCATGCGCAAGATGATATTAATTTCTGTAAAGATTGGCTTCCCCCCGAGAATTACCTTCATGTATGAGTATCTTGTTTGATATTTGCATACTGAAATCATTTTGCCAGAGTCAATGATGCAGCCCTAAGAGTTGGTATTGGTGAGTGCTTCCATGAAATATCAAATGAAGTGCTTGGAGTTTAACGGAGCTAGCTGTCTACTCTTTTTTTCAGATTCAGTCCGCTGTTACTGTGGGAGAGGTCCGGCAACATAACAAGTTTTGAGTTAGGACAAGATATTGTGTGAGAGAACAGAATGTGATAAGGAGTCATTCCACACAGTTCCACAATTGACATAACTAGATAGATGTCCATGAGCAAATAAATCCCTTACACGTAGGCTATGAAAACAAAAATTACTCAAACAATAAACATAACAATTGATATTAAAACACATTTATAATTGCATGCATGATAACCCATCCTAGGACAACACTCTCTCTCAAAATGCATGCAACACGCTTCAGTAAGACATTTAGCCATACCCATCGATTTTGTCGAAATTACACCTTGCAATCCGTTGCTTCAGTTAAATGGATACGTCCAAGAATTCCTCGTCGCTTGAAAAATCATCTGCGTCAAACATGTCTAGTTTCTCCGGATCGTCCACCTTCTTTTTTAGCTCGACGCCTGCAATTCTTGCCACTTCCAGTAAGTCCGCGGCCTTTTTAATACGCAATGTTTTTCGTTCAGCGTTAACTCGCTGCATGAATTTCCCTCGATCTTCAATCTCATAGGAATCATAAATGGGTGCTCCATTCACACCGCCGAATTCTTCATCCTCGAATGATCTCTCCATGTTGTTCCCCCAACCGCCGCCATAGAGTTCGCTGCTGCGGTATCTGGGCGTGCAGGGCGTGGTGACTGGAGCAGATAAAGGCGTGATCTTATTACTAAATGGTGACTGCCTTGATGTGCTGAAGGCTGATGTTGCGTCTAAGGAGCCAACAATGGCCAAGCTTAGGAGGACAGAAATTGCGGTGTTCATGGTTGAGGAAGGTTGAGGACTAAGATTATGACGGATCTTCCACTCTCGGAAGTCGGAAGCCTCGTACTTGCTTCTGTTGTTATGTTCTCGCTCTTGTGGGCGCAGGTTGGCGGCGCGCGTCGCGTGTGGGTTTCTTTTTTCGGCGGCGTTCGACGACGTGGCACATTTTTTTCAATTTCCTCCCCCAATCGAGGCTCCAGCTTTGTTGGGAAGAAGAAGCTGCTGTCTTTTTTAGAAATGAGTCGTTTCTCATTGGCATCATGTACTGTCTGTTTGCTATGAAATACATATTATAATATCTGGTTCTAACCATTTTGGATCACATAATCAAATAATAATAATGTATAATGGTCCCCGTTTGGGGTTCAATCGCAAAAATACCCGCATCTGCGAAAATATCTGCAGCCTGTGCAGCATGCAAACGGGGACGGGGACCCTCGTCATATAGATACAGGGATTTGTCCACAAATCCCTATGTGGGTGTAGCATCTGTTTGCAAACAGGATTGGTTTTCTAGCCCCATTCACAGACGGGGTATGAACAAAATGTTTGCAAACGGGAAATTGTTATGCATCCCATTTTGCTAATGGGGATTCGTTTCATGAATGATCCCCGTTTGCAAACACGGAGATGTAATAAATCCCTGAACAGAGATTTCTGCAGCTCTGTTTGTAAATGAGGATTTGTTCTGCATTCCCGTTTGCAAACTGGGATTTAGTCATGAAGACCGGTTTGCAAAGAATGGGGCGCAAAGATAAATTTGTTTGCAAACGGGGATCATTGATGCGTCCCAAATGCAAAGAGGTGAAGAAGAGGAAGGAGGCAACATGGGGGCTGAGAGCGTATCATGGTCCCATATTTAGTTATCACGCCAGTGTGACCACCTAAAACACTGCCGACCATGCACCCATTGCATATTGTCTGCGTAAACAAACCGGAATTGATGAAAAGAAAGTCCTTGTTTGTTTGTGGGGGGGGGGGTTATCATGTCCGTATACAAATACAAACCAAGACAACCCATTTGTAAATAAGGATTGTTCACAATTGGATACCAAACTCTATTCAGTAGACTTCTATTGATATGTTAATTTTGAAGTTCCATCGAAATGGATTTCTTTTTCTACGGGTAGGAGTCCCATGGGATGCGTACCAAAAGCAAAAAAGTAATATATCCATAGTCCGTAGGTATCATCTCGGCAATACAAAAATACGAACCAAAATAGACAGATTTTAACAATACCTTGCATTTTTGGGGTCAAATCAGATGTAATTCTCTATGATTTTTTTCTGATGGAATATTCCATTAACAGTACTCCGGGTATGGACGCCAGCTGGCATCCACTTTTTACTAGCTTCACAGTAACTAATCTAGAATCGCTGCAAATTGGAGTTAGATGCTCTAGATTGGAGCTGT
>JAZGVS010001118.1:0-10726 GCA_037356235.1 Bacterosira constricta
GTAACTAAATTAAAAAAATTACGCTGAAACTCAAATCGAGTACTGATTCCTACGGTGTAGGCAAGTGTCCATATGTCCATGTACTTAGGATTCAAATCACCCTGTACCTCAAACAACCCTGAACAGTACTATTGTTTGAGAACCGTGTCAGCTGAATGGTACTTCTATCGTATCCGTTCCGTGACATCTCCAACCAACCTAGCTGAACGGACCGTCCGTGATTTGTCTATTCTCTTCCTAAGACGAGTGATCTTGTCATCGCTCAACAGGCTGGTGGCTGGTGGCGGGGGGTGGCGGGTGGCACCACTGGTGGCTGGTGGCTGGTGGCGGGGGGTGGCGGGTGGCGGGTGGCTGGTGGCACCACTGGTGTTTGGTGGCTGGTGGATGGTGGCTGGGAGAGTACTTAGGGTTAGGGTCAGCTCGTGGCAGTTCTCCCTTGGCATTGAGTCGGGTGCGCAGATGCCTTCCTCCTACAAGTCATAAAGAAAGCTCCAGCTAAGCTTTCCTCCTCGTCTGACTAATTCCGCACTCCCCATTCTAGCGTATCATTTGTAAATCCAAACTTGCTGCGGCTCTGTTCTGTTTGACAGCAGAGCAAAATTAATGAAAATCCACCAGAGAGCATCTTGGCTGACGTTGAAATAAAATTCGACAATATGAATGAAACATCTCTTGAAAAGCACCTGGCACACCAACCTCGTTCAACAGATCAATGGACGAGCTTAGAAAGATGGCGAGATCACAATTGATGAATTTCCCAGTGGTGCAGGTAAGGTGGTGGAGAGTTTAGAGCAGTGGTTGGACAAGGAGAAGGTAGGAGATGAGAGGTGTGAATCCTCCAGATAATATTGAACAGAGCAGTCATCAAACCTTTGAGTCAAGTAAGTATAGAGCCACCACATGACCCTCTAGAATTAGCTTGATACAAGAGGCTCTCCAATTGATGAACTTTTATCTCGCCATCAGAGCAATGGAATCGTGCCACCTAGCTTCCACTTTCTGAATGCCTATTAGTGTCACTAATTCTCTTCTTGTACTCCTTCTGGTATGGTGCGAACATGAGGAGTTGTTTTAATTTAGCTGGCGGAGTTTCCTGGTCCTGTCTGAGCTATAATATAATAGATTGCTTTGCAAAGCTTCCCAATTCACTCATTTATCCATCATAATACATTCATTTTGACGAAAGCAAAATGTAAATCCCTCAGAGATTATCACGGCTGATGTTGCGACAAACTTGGGTTCGTAATATAAATGAATCATCTCATGAAGCATCTCATACACCGACCGACCTCAATCAAAGAATCGTTCGAGGGTCTTTGATGAAGAGAACATAATAACAATTGATGAATTTCAAAGGGTGGAGTAAGATACTAGAGAGCCCAGGTTGATCAAGAAGGAGAGAGGATGAGTAAATACTGCAGATAATATTCACATGACATTGAATCAACGATCCACGAAATATCTAAACGCCAAGTTATCATCCACGGTGTAGATGGTAGGTACTGAAAAGTGTTATTATTTAATCTGGTAACTTCAGGAAGAGACATTTACCGTTTACCATTCATCGCCGCCACCACGCCGCCTATTTCCTCCTCCTCCGCCACCACCTGAGTAACTTCCTCCTCCCCCGCCACCATCATATCTTTGGCCTCCACCGCCACGGCCACCACCGTCCCTGCTGCCGCCACTCTCGCCACGGTATCCACTGTTCCTATTATCGCTGTAGCCTCGCCCTCCCCCTCTTCCTCCTCCTCCACGTCCATAGCTACCACCACCACCGCGGCCTCCTCCACGCCCATAACTACCGCCGCCACCACGGCCTCTTCCTCCTCCACGTCCATATCCACCACCTCTGCCTCCACGTCCACCTCCTCCTCCTCCACGTCCATAACTCTGACCAAAGTTACTGCCACGCTCAATTTCTAGTTCTTTCATAATAGAAAACACAGCGCCACCGGCATCGATATCTGCGCTGAAATCGANCTGAAATCGATCAGATTCTTGGCATCATCGATCTAGAATTGTGAAACAGATGATGATAATATGACATGAGCATATTTGACTTCAGAAAAGAAAAACTTTGAGTCAAGAAGTTACACACAAAGAATAAGTACTTACTGCCATATCAAAAATAGCATTGCCTGTCTCTCGGTTAGTCTGAATCTTTCCAACATCACCTTCAAACTGACCGTCGCCTTCTTCTTTTTGACTCATCCGGGCTAGTTTGGATACAGTGAACATAACATCGCCAGGAGAAATGGGACGTCCTTTAGAATTGGTCATTTCAACAGTAGCAAATCCAGCTTCACCCGTGAGTAAAGACCGGCTCTCTGCCGATACTGATCGGCGTGAAATCGCAGCTAAACAACGTGCAACAATATCTGTTGGATCATCAGGTCCTGACAACAAAGCTGTGGCTGCTTCCTTGAAATGCTCAGCAGTTTCATCTGCAACAGATTTGCAGGCAACTGCAGAGGTCTTCGCGGCCGCATTTAATGCTGCTTCTATCGAAGGTGGTCCCAACAACTCAAACTTGAACCCATGTCCGAGACTTCTTTCCATACGGACAATATCCCTAGCCTGATTTTGTTGAAACAGAATAACAGAGATACCCTTTGCTCCAGCACGACCCGTCCTTCCCGATCTGTGGACGTAGGTGTCGGTATCACGTGGGGGCTGGAATTGAATGACAAGATCGACATCTTTAATGTCAATTCCACGAGCAGCAACATCAGTTGCAACCAGCACATTGAATGCTCCAGCACGGAATGCGGCAAGAGTAGATTCACGTTGCTTCTGTCCAATATCTCCATGGATAGCCTGTGCGGTCAAAGTCTTGAACACACCCCCTGATACCAACTCGTCACATTGTGCCTTGGTCTCAGAGAAAACAATTGTTTTACCAAAGATCTTTTGCTGTAAGGCAGAATTTGATGAATCCTTCTTGGCATTGAATGCCGCAGCGATGGCATTGTGGTGCTCATCTTCATCTTCACTATCAGACCCCATACTGTCCAGATTGATATCCTTCGAAATTTCGACAGCAATAATGTCTTCCAAAATGGCCTGCTTCGCATTTTGTCCAAAAGGCACTTGGATTGCAGTGTGACGAACTGTACTGGCAGTTCGTGCACCCGCCTGCTCTCCTGTAACATCAATGGATAGGGCATCTTTTTGGTAACGCGATCCGATTTGACGAACCCATGGGGGGGTTGTCGCTGAGAAGAGAAGACACTGAGTTTTTTCGTCGTTTGACTGCCCAGAATTTTCAAGGATTACCTCGACATCCTCTGCAAATCCCATGTTGAGCATTTCATCAGCTTCATCAAGGACAGCAACGTCACATTCGCGCAGATCAAGGTTACCACGATCAAGGTGGTCGATGATACGCCCAGGAGTTCCAACCACGACGTCGAGTCCCTGGCGAAGGGCACGAGACTAGATGAACAGTAATTGTGCAAAATAAGTGGGTCAGCATCCCATTCATTAACAGTGAATAATGTGAACAAACTAATCAAAATGACTCACCTGAGGATCGTAAGAGACACCACCATGAAAAAGGTGTGAGAAAAGTCCCAAGGGCTTGCAAATTAAAGCAAGCTCTTCCTCGACCTGACGAGCCAATTCACGTGTTGGACACAGAACAATCATACTAGGCAAACGTCCCCTCTTCATCCTGATCGAGCCGTCCCTCATGACCTCCGCACTTCCATTCGCCTTCGCCTTCTCAATAATGCGCAACAAAGATGGAATACCAAAAGCGAGAGTTTTACCCGTTCCTGTTCGTGAACGTCCGATGACATCACGCCCAGCGTAAACGGGACGGATAGCCTTGGCTTGGACAGGAGTGAAATGAGTAATTCCCTTGCCTGAAAGGATATCAATGATTTCTTGGGTAACTCCGGATCTAATCCAGTGTGGGTTCGAGGTAGATAGGAATTTGGGATCCGAGAAGTCTTCTTCAATTTCCTGTGATTGATAAGGAAAATATTATGTTAGTATTGAATGAATATCCAAAGGAGGAAAATCAAGCTAAGAGCTAAGATATTAAATGATTCCCTCATCAATAATTCGAAATTCATACAGAGAATAAAAACGTACCACCTCAACCAAATCCTTAGCAATAGGATGACTTCCCTCAATATGTCCTTTCCCAGCCTCTGCCCCAGGATTTTCAGCCTCTTTGAGAACCTCACCCAAAATATCGTCCAATGAGGTATCCTTTTCTTCAGTCTCTTTCATAGCCTCGCCCAAAATCTCTTCCAGTGCACTATCCAATTCCTCATCAGTACTCGTGCTCATAAGAACCCTTCCTAATTGACGGGAGTCCACAAAATTAACGTTCGAAAAACTATTCAAATTGCGGCTGTTTGTGAACGCAGTCATGGAAGTCTTGCGACCGGTGCTAGCAGCGATGTTGCCATACCCAGGGGCGAAGGCAGCCCGGACAAATGTACGGGATGCATCGCGGCGTATGGAAGCGACGAGCCCAAGAGCAGCTAGTGTCATGGTAGTTTTTCTTGTGTTTCTTTTTTGGCTGTGGATGAGCATTATTCCTCTTTTTGGTTGGCTCAGTTTTTTGTTGATTTCCACTAATTTAATTGATGTTCAGGTTGTTGCATGTATTACACATTCACGTCTCCAACTAATAATAGTAATGGAATGTTTGTTTGTTGTTCGGCGGTGAATGCATGCGATCGAGCTTTTTTGCCGGAACATTCCATCCATGACAACTGTCCAATCACACGCACACCACCCATCCATCATCCCCAAAAGCAGTGGCTGTCGTTGAACACGCGGCGCGCGTCTGACACACAACACACAACAGATCACAAGAGAAACGGACAGATCACAAGTCACATCACAAGCTGTCACAAGTCAAAAATCGTGGGCACTACACTATGGTCACGGATATCTTTAATGGACATAAGAGATAATTCTGGACATATTGAAGACAAAAATATCCCCTCGCCTCATCTCCTATCTCTCGCATCATCTACCTACATACCACGAGCACCAAAACAACAACTCGCTCTCCACAGAGAACAGAGAAAGATTGTGGACGCCATAATATCATACCCTATGGTGCGAACCAATATTGATAGCTATTGATAGGCAGGTCAAGGTAGGTGTTTAAACATGATTTGTCTCTCTTTCTACGTATGGTAAGGATTATCTAGCCCCTTGTTATGGGTGAGTGAGATATTAGTTTTGCTTCTATGAAATCAAGTTAGACTATTGTTTTTGGATACAGCTCATGTTTTTTTGCTTTTGACTCTATCAAGTGAGTCTATACATACCATACAACCCGCATGCAACGATCTAAGAAAGTGAAAACCTTTAATTCAGAGAAGTGACAAAGAATTATGCACCATTGATATTATGATGTGCCAAGATATCTATTTAGCGGGCCAGTACTGCAATATAATAAACAATAGAGGTTAGTATCCAAGAGCAAAAGCAAACGGCAAAGTTGTAGAAAAAGGCTAAGGATCGTCTGAAAGATGTTGAAATTTTTGGAAATCTACGCCTGATCTACCCACTCGTTTTTTATTAATGTGAACAGAATGCATTGAAGCCTTGCGAAGTACATATTAATACAGTGCACCTACTGAACAAGTATTCCTTCCAGAGCAGGTACTAGACAAAAAAATGGCCTTCTCTCTGTACTGTATGTTGTGCTGTTCTTTTCAGTAACTGCCTTGCAGTACAAGTAAGAAAAGAGAACAAGCCTGTACGCGAAAAATATGTGCATGTATGTAATGACCAAATCAATGAGCTGCTCAGATAATCGATAGCTTTATTTGATTAATCACTGCAGGATACAGTTGAATTCCCATCCGGTTGATATGTCAGATGACATTTTCTTTACCACTGATCATCATTAATACATGTTTATTGTTTAACCGAAGTATGTGGTAGGACGGACAGTGGTGAAGGTACGGTCCGAAAGTGCCTTTTGTCCCCTCTTGGCAGAGTCGACACGGTGGGGGAGTGGGAATCTGACCTTACGCTGGGCAAACTGGGCACCATTTGGCCTGTTAAGGTCTGAGGCACCAAGGGTGGCAGTTCGGATAATTTGGATGGAACGAGGACGACAACGATGACGTCCAGCCATCTCATTGTACAACTGAGAAACAGCACCAGTGAGTTTCAAATCACGGTACTCGCGGTACATGTTGTGGGTTCCCGATCGTGAATCGTAACGAAGCCAGATTCCGTAGTTCTTCACAAGACGGGAGTTCTTCTCAACGAGCTCAACGATGTCAAGAATCTCACCGGTGGACTTCTTCATTTTACGGAATTGACGCATGAAATACCAGAACTTAGACTTGGCCGCAACTTGGTTGGGGGCGAAGATAACCATGCGGTAAGCCTCAGGGTTAGGGTTCTCTTCGGTGGCAGCCTTACGGCCGACCACCTGGTATTGTCGCATAATTCCCGCAGCAGTCATGATGTCTATTGTTTGTCGTGAAAAGGAAAGGAATGAAAATTTATGTCAGATATGCACAAAACTTGGCGGTGATAAATACACCGTTCTGGGTATCTAAATGATCTGACTGGAGCCGCAAGCTCCTCCACCAATCAAATGCTAGTCAGTGATCCTCGTGTGAGATTTAGTTTCTCTCTCGGCGCCACCGTAGGGCAGTTGCCATGGTTACCCACCTTCGTTGGATTTCCTTTGTATAAAATCAACAAAGAGGGAGGCGATGGAGTCCGGTGCGGGCGGGGGCGGGGGTGGTAAAAACTAATAGTAAGTGTCTGTACATACGACTGGAGGAATTAGTATGTACAAACAGACGTAGTAACAGATAAGAGGTAAATTGAGCGGGGAGAGCGGGCGTCTATGACGGGCGAGTCCGCTAAATTTAAAATGAACAGCCTTTTAGATCATCAAAACGAACACTTGGTTGAACCGTAGGTGATACCACATCATAGAATTGAGAGCTGTGGATTCTGTGTGGATGGGGGGTAATGGGAGATGAGAAAGGATGGAAAGCAAAGTTCTAGAGGATGGAGGCTATGCGCCTATAATTCATGCTACCTATTTGCTGGGGGTTGTGTGAGATGCAGCATAGGCTGCAGTATTATCCAGAAAGACAAAGGCATGTTGGGTATCAGACGGATGCTGTCCTCATTGGTGAATAAATACGTAGGGCGCACATTACAATCAAATGATGTACCTACTCGAGTTGATGAGGGCTGGATTTATTTTGTGTGGCATAAATAATTACTCAGGGGAGAATGATGCTGAAAAACTCGTGCTTCGTCGAGTACAATACATAATAGTAGACTCTGCAAACTTTGAAATTATGTCAATACCATCAAAACAAATATTCATGAACACGGTAATCAAAATGATTAACTTATGAAAAACGAAGAAGATCATGTACCCTGCAAAATGCAATAGAGCAGCACAAGATGTGCCCCTTCACCTCCCAGTAGGTAGCATGATTTGAATATGCAGTCCGCAAAATACATTTGACAGAAATTGTTGTTGTTTCAGGGTGCCTCATTACTGCTCATGTGAGTGATAACAGTTCGGAAAAGGCCACTTAGAAAGATCCCCCACTCTGCTCCAGCATACAGTCAATTTGATCCTGATCATCTAATTCCAAAGTTTTAGGGGTAGCATCGGGTTGGATACGGTCTCCATCGAGCAAGAAGCGGAGTGAGCTCGCCTGCACGCCCTTACGTGTAGCATATGTTTCGAATACTTTCTGCATTTTGGTTGATCTTTTGATCTTGAAGTAGGTTTCTTCACCAGTCTGTCCGATCATGTAGATATCCAGATATCGTTCGGTGTGACGCAACAAACGACGATGAGTGTAAAACTAAATGAACAAAAATTGAATTGCGACCACGCTCATTACAAAACCTAATGCTCGTCTTGCATCCTTTCTACATTGCGCCAATAAGTGTGGCGAGGAGGGGGAAACCGATGACACATCGTCGTCTCAGCGCAGGCATTGCACCAAAAGCAATGACATGGGTCGTCCAAAATCTAGGGCCATCATGACTCCCACATTGTCCGCGCCAGTCGGTTTTTGCAGGACGCATGAAATACCCACGCGCTGGATCCTCCACAACAGCGACCATCACTGCGTTGGCCACACATGATGTGAAACGCTGCGCGCAACTGCAACTGAACCCCCACACCCACACCGCTATGTACCACGCAAACACGACAATAAAACACACCTGATCACGGACCCGAACAGTGATAGGCTCAGATCCTGGCTTGGCTTCTCCTTCTGGTTTGGCTTCAGTATCGCTCATGTTGGCTGCTCTGGTCTGGTTTGACGTTGATGAAAAGTAAGTACACGTGAACTGGAGTGAGAAGAAAAAAGTATGAATTGGAAGAAGTAGTGTTTGGTTTCACGTCATTCAAGTGTGTTTTCGTTTTGGATCCACGCCCGCCAACATCTTTCCTGCCTTCTTCTCTTCGGTTTTGGATGAAGAGCGCGCCATTTTATTTTAGCGATTCTATCTATGTAGAGAATACATATCACTTGCATCGCTTGGTAGATAGTATGGTAGAGTACGTAGGTACGATAGCGATGTCGTCAAAATAACATCCTTCCTCTCCCTTCCTCTCTGTTCCTCTCCCGTCCTCTCCTTTCCTCTCCCTTCCACGTCCTTTTCGATCTCTCTTGCTTGGGCCCCCTACCTCCCTCTGTCCCCCACTCCTTCCCTCCGCCTCCCACTCCTGCCCTCTTCCTTTCAATCCCTGCCTCTTCCTCCTCCTCCCCTCTTCTGTAGGGTCCTAGAACATGACCGTGGGGTCATGGTTTGGACTATGAATAAGAAGTACCAAGCACTTATAAGGCCTGCCGAGAGCAGGTACTAACAGCTTTCAGTAGCTGTTATAACCCGGGAAAAAATCCTGGTAGGAGAGTATCACCTCTCATGCGGTTGTCCTAACTGCGACGCTAAAAGGGTTCACACCCCTTGGCGTATGAAGACCCCAATTCTGGTTAAAAAGTGTCTAGGTAGTAATAATGTTTACCTAATTTTCTAAGTTGTAATTGTAATTGGCATGGTCAAGTTCATGAAGTCAAACGTAGATGGTGTCAAGGCGTGTGTGTGGCACGTGTGTGGTGTGTGTGCAGTTTGTGTGCGGTATGTATGCTGCATGTGTGATCTGTGTGTGCTTCTGTGTGTGCCGCTCGCGTTCCGTGCGTGTGCCGTGTGTGGTTGTTCATTTTTTACGCAAACTCAAATATTTACATAGGCACAGTTTCGAATGGGTGACATGTACCTATCCTCTGTTTTTTTTTTTTTTTGATGTTTGTTATTTTTGTAAAATACCAAAGTACTAAATTATTTACACTTACTTTTCCACTTTTTGAGCCCCTGCCTTAACTGATGGTCACCTGGGGCCTGGTGGGGGTCATTTTGGGGTAGGACCTCAATGTTCAGGCGTCAAATGTCTCCATTCCCGTTAATTCTTATTTTTGTGGAAAATAGCCGTTTTGCACGTGATTTTCAGTTCCCCAGAAAAACTCTACCTAATGTCTCTCTTGACCACATCAGCAAATGACGCTGTCTTGTTAGCCCCAGGCTCGCCTGGCGACAGAAAATTAGTACCGGAGACAACATTTCCGACCTGAACCATACCGATTTCCTCTGACAAAAGACCCATCGCCTGTTGATAGTCCATGTAGTCCTGATCACCGTGATATTTGTCTTTCAGCTCGGACCCCTGGCTTTGAGCGCTAGATGCAGCGTTAAGCTGGGCCACGCCCGAGGTTGCTTTTTGCTCTTTTGCAGCAAGGAAAGCCTTGTGCTTTTTCGCCAGCATCTCCTTTCGAGCGGCGTAGACGGCATCGATCTTGTCCGGTGAGGTGTTTGGACACTCACTAGCATGATGCCCTTTTCCACCACATGCAAAGCATTGGTCTGAAGCTTGGGCAAAGGCCAGGCCCGCACTGGGAACCGCAGTTTCAGGCTGCTGAGCTCGGTTAGCTGCACCGCTGCCTCCACTGACCTTGAAATTCTTGAGTAGCTTGAGTGCCTCGCTGAGCTCCTGTGGATAAGCGCTCTTGTCTAGTAAAAATTGATTATCCAGGGCCTCCTTTAGCCCCTTAAAACGTGTATTGTCCGATACCCTAATAAATAGGCAGGACAAATATTCCTCGCATGATGCATCAACAGCCGCAACCCCCAACGCATCAGTTTCCCCAGAATTAAGATCACTCTCTGATCTACCCATCTCTTTCAGTAGGCGCTCCTTGTGCTCCTCTAAAAGCCGTGGGTGTAGGCCAGCTTGCCCTCCGTGGACATTAATAGTCTCGGCCATGGTCTTAAAGATCTCCATAAAATCATTTGGATCCTCATCCGGCTTCATGTGAGTTAGATACAAACGCATGTCTGACTCTACCAGTGCCATGGTGCCCTGCTGGGTCTCATCGTGCTTGTGGGTCACATCCCTGATGAGCTTGAGCAGCCCTACCACATCTTTCTCGAGATTGATAGTCGACCATGTCGATAGACTCTGGAGCTGAGTGTCAAGATCCTTGGGGCACTGACAGAGTACGATGTTGTACATCCTGCTCTTGTTCTCCTTCCATGCTGTGGACTCGACTCGATGTTCTTTCATATCCTCAAGCCAGATAGCAGTATCTAGCTTGAAGAGTTCGATGTCGCCATCCTTTTCTAACTTGGGCCTTACTTTCAAAATGATGGATGGCTCAGTTAGAGTTTCCAAAGCAGAGGATGCCGC
>JAZGVS010001120.1:0-10768 GCA_037356235.1 Bacterosira constricta
ATAATCATCCCAACTCCCAAATCCAAGCAACACTCACCCTCCCAAAGCCTTCAACGCGGTAGTAGTCTCTTATATCCACATTCTCTCCATCACATCCTGCCATTCTCCTTGCCAGCTTTCCGTCTTTTAGCCTTTTCACCTCTGCTACGATGGCTCGTTTTTTTATCTGCGCATGTGCACTCATCCTATGCAGTGTGCCTTCGCAGTCATTTTCGCCATCTGCTGTTGCTCCACTGTTAGGAAGTGCTCTCTCAAATTCTTTCCGGCCAATGCAGATTTCCATACTGCGTGGCGCGTCCAATGATGATGAAGAGGGTGCAGCGTTGACAAAAGATGCCATGGGATCTGAAGAGGGTGCTAATGGTGACAGCGCATCACCTCCATCAAATGGGTCAACTGAATTCACCCAAGATGAAATAAATGACATGGATCAGCTTATTGTCTCCCTGTCAAAAGAATCTGACGATGATAAACGACGCAAAAGATTGGCTGAAATTCTGGACAAAGAACTTGCAGATGCATCAACCGCTGACGATACTAATTCTGAAGCGGAAATTCCAAGGTTTGCACAGCTATTCCAATTATCACTCGATAGTGTTGGTCAGAAAGTGCAGAATACTGCCCGAGAGATGGCCCTAGAGCAGCAACAGCAAAATGGTACTGATGGTGATGATGAAAATGATACCAGCAATGAAAGTGAGGGAGGTGAGAGGATTCAACGAGTGAAGAGTCCGGAAGAACTGCAGTTGTGGGGATTGATAGACATGATGGTGCAAAGTAAGACTCGTGTAAAGTTGCATATGGGAAGTTTAGGCACCAAGGCTCCATTTGGCGAATTTCGGTGAATAAATTGGCTTCGTTTCATTATTTAATTAGTGGTGGTGCTGAGCATCGATTATCTTCCGTATTCGGTCCGTAGCATAGGTAGAAACAAAGATCTAGTTTTCATCCACAACTTAGCATAATTTCTAAGTAGGTTGGTGAGAGGAAAATATGGCAATAATGTGCCACTTGAGGTGAATGGGAAACAGTAGACTGAAAGACGGGCGGAGTGATGAACAGTACTATTATTAAACGCATCTCCTATTTTACTACTTTTTCAAAGGCACAGCAAAAATTGCAAAGAACATGTGGAGAAACCGCAGGAAACCGAAGCAAAACAAGAATCCGGAAAAGAAAATTCCTTAGAAGATCCCCTTCTCGCGAGTCTCCTGAAAGACTTTTTCGTGCTTTTCCACAACAGCACGCCTCTGGAGCTTGTTGGCAGCAGTGAGGCAGCCATTCTCGGGTGTCCACGGATCATCAGTAATGAACGCAATGGCAATCAACTTTTCATTGCGGCCAAGCCCAGCATTTTTATGTTCCTTTTCCATATCCTTCATGACAACGTCATACAATTCTTTAGAGTCTTTGACGGCGCTGAAATCACCCGCAACGCCATTCTCTTTTGCCCAATTCATGACGACCACCTTGTTCAGCTGCAAAAGTGCAATAGGGCGGTCCATGTCACCATCTCCATAACAGCAAATTCCTCCACCGACAGCATCAACAAAGCGACTGTTACCGTAACTCATTTCCATGTTTTCAACGGCAATGTATTCACCACTCTTGAGCTTGATCAAATTTTTCTTGCGGTCGACAATTTGAACACTACCATCAGAAGCAAATTGGCCAATGTCTCCCGTCGCGAACCAACCATCAACAAAATCTTCTTTCGTCTTCTCTGGCATCATGTAGTAACCCACAGCAACATTGGCACCCTTAACCAAAACTTCTCCTCGGCCAAATATAGGATTTCCATTGACATCCTTGCGGTCAGAAGAGAGATAGGGAAAACCAGCCTTGTCATTGATTTCGGAGCATGAAACTAATTTCACCTCAACCGATGGGATCGGTACACCAGCAATACCTGCACGACCATCACTGATATCTTGGAGAGTCAAACCGGCACATGTTTCAGTAAGCCCATATCCCTGGCCCATGGGAATACCAAAGCAGGTACCAATAAAGTCCTGCACATCCGAGTTGAGTGGTCCTCCACCAGAAATTGCCAGGCGCAATCTTCCACCTACCACCTTGGCAAACTTCTTGAATACCAGTGCTTTAAAGAACGGAGTATCAAATCCCAACTTCCTAGCACGCATACGAGACTCAAAGGCCGTGTTTACGAGATACTGTTTCACTTTCGATTCTGCTCCAATTTTAGCTTGCACACCTTCGATGAGTACAGGATAATATTAAATTAGCTGTTGTTGATATAAACATAAATCAAACTAGCAATACATTGAAATATGAGACGATACATACCTTTCTTGATCACATCCCAAATCTTGGGTACACCGACCATGACGGTTGGTTTGTACTGCTCCAGTGCACCAATGGGGTAGGCTCCAGTTGCTGTTAGGGTCTTCGGATCCGCGTAACAAATGCAAGCCCCATTACCAAGGCAAGAAATCTCTGCCACAAGTTCAAAAATGTGAGCAAGAGGGAGGTAGGCAATGAAGACATCATTTTCATCAATGATATCAGCAACCATGGGAGTAGTGGCCAAAACATTCTTGTGGGTGACAATAACGCCCTTTGGTTTCCCTATGAAATTATTATATAGCAGCAGATGCAATTGAGTTTGGAGTGTGGTGCTACCATACGAGAATGCAAACAAACAAACAAACTTACCAGTAGATCCAGATGTGTACATGATAACAGCAGTTGTATCAGGCGTGGGGGGGACAACTGGGAATGCTTTAGAATCTCCAGCGTTGACAAAATCTTCGAACGAGGTGACTGTTACGCCTGCTGGGGCAGCTGGTATATTGACTGTTTCTCCAGGCGCAAGCATGTCGTTGGTGTAAATGATATGCTTCAGTGTGGGCATATCCTTGATTTTACCGAGAAGCATAGACACATTTTTCTTGTTACAGAGAATTGCACGGATCCTCCCATCATTGATTGAGTCGAGGACGGCATCAACACCAAGGGTGGCATAGACAGTTGTGACACTGATACTCTGAGAGAACGCCCCAATCGCTCCAATCATCCACTCAGGGCAAGTGTTCTCATAGATGGCGAGGGTACAGCTCGTGGTGAGTTGATCAAGAGTGGCTTTTTCGGGGGAAGCCACAAGGCCCGCTGAGCGCAGGGAAGCACCAAACTTGACCGATGCGTCCTTCACTTGATCAAATGTTCGGAAGGTGGCTTTACCAAACTTTTTAATCTTGGGTGTGTGCTGACCGAGATATTCACGCTGGCCCATTGAGTTACAATGTCCAAATGTTTTGAAAGCATAGTTCGCGAGTTCATGAAGCGTCGTAACGCCCTCCACGGTCGTGATCTTCATGTTGCCCTTGAATTTCGCATTGACACGATGGGATTCATCATCGGCAACGGGCACCGAACGCAGAGGCGTGGGTGTTAGAAATTTCTTGATGATGCCGATCCATTGGAAAGTGATGAGCGCGAGCTGTGACACGGTAAATAAGAGATGACGAAGAGTTAGCCAGAGGCAACAAGGTTAGCATTTTGAGGTAGCAAGGTCATCGGAAAGGTGGGTCTCAACCATCAGCCGGCCATCTTCATCTCGGGACAAAATAACATCATTAATCAGGCAACTCACGAAAAGGTCAATGGAGACCAATATGATCTTGAGAGGAAGAAGAGCGAGACTCATGTTGGCCTTCCTTAAACCTCAGTCGGGGGCAGTCGGGGGGGGGGGTCGCTGCGATATTATTCTTTGTGCCACCTTTGATGAAGACGGCTGTGAATGCAATTGATTGTGGCAGATTGTGGCACATGACCGCAGGGATTCTGAAAGATCCAAGTCCAAGCCCCAACTAGCACTACGTAAATTTACTCATTATTCATTTTACTACAATACCCCACCTGAATCTTATGACGCCTATTTAGGGGTAATGAAAGAAGTTTCAAAGACACTGGACACTGCAGTGCAAAAATTGACAAGAGGAGAAGTTTTAGTTTTGCTAAAAAGGTCTACCATACAATAGATCATATGTAGTGGACAATACTGTCTACATTACACGTGGATTTATCAAAGCCGGTGTACGATCTCATAGTACCATAGACTGACCATCAATAAAACATGATAAAGTATTTATTTAGCCCTTATTCAAAAAGCCACTTCAAGAGGGAATTCGTAGCGCTACTAACTACAGGTGGTAGGTAGGTAATTACACAGGGACATGCCACGACTCTCAGCTGGCAGTTATCCAGGGGGGCAACTGAAGAATAATGCTAGCATTCTACGAAGGAGACAAAGGGGGACAATACTCCAGCCCTCTAGGCTGCCCGTCCGGAGGGGGGGACAAGAGGGTATGGTAGTGATCGTGATGGTAGGTAGATGCAGCTTGTTGTTGTTGTTGGTTCCAATGAAATGACCAAGTGACCATGGGATTTCCCTCACCATTCACCATGGTAAAAGTCGATCTAAAGAGTGCTTCATATCAAGTCTAAGCTCTATGTATTGGCCCTTGTTAATCAGTGATAATCATGGTATGCCCATACACGATACGGATCATGATAATGTGACCACATACATGTCAGGTAGGTATGGGCAGATTACAATCTTAGGTCTCAATAATAAGATCATTATTTATCACTGATAATAATATTGTGCTCACGATACAGATCATTTTACGAGTGCCAGACATGGGCATTGATTGTACTCGCTAACTGACTAGGAAGTTTGTATCGACTTTCTCTAAGGTTCTCCTGTCTTCATTTTTGATAAAACACTCCGTTATCAATGGAATTCCAACAAGACTCAAAGATGAAGGTTGGATTCTTGATTTTCCAGTAGTTCGGCAAGCGAAGTACATGAGTAGGCAAGAACGAGCTCCTCCAGATTGATATTACCCGAAACCACTTCTTCTTAGATTGAGCTGTTTAGTATCTTCTGATTATACCAGCATGCCCAATATTGCATCTAAAGAGAGTAATTTCTTGGAGACATCTAGATCAAATCAGCGTCATCCAGCATTTTTTGATAAAACACAAGTAATGTATCATATGTATTCATTATTTTTTTCTGTTGTTCATGACCCGACAGAAATATCCACACATTCCCACCATAAAATAATGATCTCTCTATTTATTGATTCTTCTTAGCATCGCCATTCATAGATTGACTAGACATTCGCCTCTCTAGCTCTTTCTTGCTCATGGATCGCCCAGCGTACTTCAAAACCTCATCAATGAGAATGACTGGGAGGGAGAATCCCATCACAAGCATCCATTCGCCCCAGTCCAAAGGTGTCACCTTGAACATACCGGCCAAAGAGTCAACATAAAGGATCAAGAAATGCATGCCAAAGGAGACAACCATAGCAAGGATTAGGTAGGGGTTGGTCCATGGTGGCATTGTCACCAAACTTCCATCCTCGGATAACGCATTCAGGGCATTGAACATCTCAATGGCAACAAGGACCGATAGTGAAAGCGTGGACGCCTTGACCTTACCATCCGTGAAATATTTGCAGGGATCAGTCTGCATGTCAAGTCCATCAAAATCATTCACCTTAAAATCAGTCCATTCGCTGCAGTGGCCCCAAGTGGTGAGCTGTTGCCAGGAAATGTTGGTATGGTCACCCTCATAGTACATGTACCAGTAGGCAAAGACAGCCACGCAAGCCCAGCCAACGTAGATGCCAACAACCATGTAACGGAAGAAAACCCAGGGATTGATCAGGTTATCATCANATCATCAGTACGACGGGGGAGCTTCTTCATAATGTCCGCATCAGGCTTGTTGAATCCCAATGCTGTGGCGGGGGGACCATCCGTAACAAGGTTGACCCATAGGAGCTGGACGGGGATGAGTCCCTCGGGAAGGCCGAGGGCGGCCGTGATGAAAATGGCAGCAACCTCTCCAATGTTCGACGAGATAAGATACCGGATGAATGCCTGCATGTTGTTGTAAATGGAACGTCCCTCCTCAACGGCGTAAACGATGGTGGCAAAGTTATCGTCAGCAAGAATCATATCAGCAGCTTCCTTCGCGACCTCAGTTCCAGTCAAACCCATGGCAATACCAATATCAGCCTGTTTGAGCGCAGGGGCATCATTCACACCATCTCCTGTCATGGCCACAACATTTCCTAGACTCTTCAAAAGTTTCACAAGTTGCTGCTTATGCTTGGGCTCCGTCCTTGAGAATACGAGTCCGCCCATGCCCTTATTCAAAAGCTTGAGCTGATCAGCCTCACTTTTCTTGAAGAAGTCAATGCCCGTAAAGCTCTGATCGGCATCAAAACCCTCGTTCAAAATACCAACTTCAACAGCAATCGCCTCGGCAGTCAATTTGTTATCACCGGTAATCATCATGATGCGAATACCCGCAGTCCTGCACAATTTAATCATGGGAGCGATCTCATCACGGGGTGGATCAATGATACCAACGAGTCCCACAAATATCAAATCGGATTCAATGTTCGAGAACGTGGATGGATCTTGGGAGAGAATTTTGGTACCAGCATGACCCCTTGTTCCATCGTACGAGCCGAGGTCGCCGCTCAGATCCTTGTAGGCAAGTGCAAGGACACGAAGGGCACGTCCGGCCATGCGTTGCTGCTGCTTCAAAATGGTGTCGATTCCAACGTGGTCGAGTTCAACAACCGAGCCATCTGCCTGTAGGACCTTGGTACAACGAGCGATAAGTCCCTCGGGAGCACCCTTAACCAACAGCTGATTCGTCTCCTTGTCGGCATGTTTGGTAATAACAGACATGGACTTACGATCACGGTCGAATTCGAGTGTCGCCAATGTCTCGGCCTTGTCACCCCAAAAGTCGTTGACGGCGTGGGCAGTATCGACAGGGTCGGTGGTACGCTTGGCTGAGAGGGTCAACTGACCAGCAGCATCGGGCAAACCAACCTTTTCGACCGAAACCTTCAAACTTGCCTCGGTAGGCTCTCCAACACGGACGTTCTTACTAGCCTTGGAATCGTACTCAATGACAGCTGCGTTACAGAGGGATGCCACAGTCGAGGCCATGGCAATCTGGGCACTGGCAGTGTTTATGGGGGGAGAAATCTCACCAATAGGCGCATAGGTAATTCCGCTAACAGTATGCTTGGACATCTCATCCTTCGTCACGGGAAGGACAAGCTCAACACAGGACATTTCATTGGTCGTAAGGGTTCCCGTCTTATCGGAACAGATAACATTGGTACACCCAAGAGTCTCAACGGAGGGGAGCTTACGAACAATAGCATTCTTGGCAGCCATCTTCCTGGTTCCCAACGCCAGGCACGTGGTAATCACAGTGGGCAATCCCTCGGGAATGGCAGCCACAGCAAGAGCAACAGCAATCTTAAAGTAATAAATATATCCCTTAAAGACACTGCCATGGACCGGGTCGAAGAAGTGATTGTAATTAATCGCCCATACCAAAATACAAATAACACCAATGACCTGGGAAAGCGTATCACCAAACTCATCAAGCTTCTGCTTGAGGGGGGTGGCCTCTTCTTCATCAGCGGCACCCATGACAGCCAGCTGAATCTTACCAATTTCAGTCTTCATACCAATGTCCGTAACAACACCGCGGGCGATCCCCCCCACAACGGTGTTGGGGGCGAACATAATATTCGTTTTAGCCTGCACGACGAGTTCATCCTCGCTCACAGTAGGGCACTCTGGAAACTTTGCGACTGATTGAGACTCACCCGTGAGCTGGGATTGACCAATACGGAGGGAGGTAGTCTTTAGCGCAATGACGCGGGTGTCGGCGGGGACACGATCGCCAACCTTCACTTCGATAATGTCGCCGGGGACAATGTCGCGGCTGCTGATGGTGGTCATTTTTCCATTACGGAGGACGCGGGCGGTTTCGGACTGTAATTCTTTGAGTGCATCAAGGGCTGCCTTGGCGTTGGCCTCCTGCCAGACACTGACGATGGCGTTGAGGATGAGAATTACAAGGATAACAATGGGTTCGATGAAGGCGAGGATTCCCTCTTCGTCGGCGTGCTCTCCACCACCGTCAAGGAATGCGAGTGCGAATGATACCACGGCCGCGGCGAGCAAGATTTTGACGAGGGTGTCGTCGAACTGCTCAAGGATGAGTTTCCATACGGGGGTGGGGTCCTCCTTGTCGAGTTCGTTCCATCCGTGTAGCTCGCGTTGTTTCTCGACCTCTGCGTCGGAGTAGCCTTTGTCGGGATTGACCCCGTGGTGGGCGTAGAGTTCTTCCGCCTCAACCGTCGAGGACGATCGGGAAAGCGCTTTTTGGTTCGCCATCGCTATCTCTTCTTTGCACATCAACTAGCTCAATGTAATGATTGCCAATGGTAACTTCACCGAAAGAGGATCTGTAACAAACAATGACTGAAGAGACCAAAATTCGAGCTGGTAGAGTGTTCCCGCGAGAGATACATAGCAAGATAGCAAGTCCGTTGAGATAATATCTAGAAGACGCGCGGGCGAGAACCACACAAAAATTGAATCTAAAAAGGGCGGGTATCTTTTTCACCAGATGTTACCACGGATGTTACCCGCCGGCAATGGATGAACTTTACACGTGTCAATCTATCGGGGGATATGATGTATGACGTGGCAATATCCGTCTAACCGCCCACCCGCCGCCGGCTAAGAAATGGCGCGCCTCTAGATACTTTGCTTTTCCTCTTTTCTGACTTTTGACTACCATACGTATTGTACCTACCTACCTACATAGCTTGATCACTATCTGGCTCTATCTGGCAACTGGCGCAATGGTAAAATAAGAATAAGGCAATCAACTTCAGATCAACTTGCAGAAACAACTAGAAAGTAACCATGAGTTATAATACTAGCAGCTGTCTCCGAAAGACGATATTGATATGCCTATCTGCCATCTATGCAACTTGTTTTACCATCCACAACCCATTGATAATAGTTCCAACATCCATCAGCATCAGACCACAACATCGTTATGCAGCATCGAAAAACGCTGGTCTGACCGACTGGGTCGTAGAGAGTCTCGAGGATGATGGCACATCCATCACCTCCGCCGATCCAATCAAAGCTGGAGAGGGAGATACTCTACCAACTGATGGATTGACTATTGGAAAAATGAAAATATTTGCTGCATCGCAACAAAATAATGACGACAACAACAACAACAACAACAATGATATTCTTGATGATGAGGAATTATTATACCCCATCTACCTCCTCCTAGGACGCAACGGATGGGGCACCGGAGTCCACCCCTCCACACGTCTCTGCCTCGAATGGATATGCTCTACAATAAAAGATGGAGACATACTCCTCGACTACGGATGCGGATCAGGCATCCTCTCCATATCTGCATTGCACATGGGTGCCAGCCGATGCGTTGGGGTTGATGTTGAGGCAGAAGCATTGGTGACGGCCGAGCGGAATTTGGCATTGAATGGATGGGATGCTGATGGGAGGTTTCAGGGATTGCATACTAGGGAGGTATTGCCGTATGATATTTGTCCTCCACAGGGTGTGGATGTGTGTGTGGCGAATATACTTATTGGTCAGTTGGTGCGTCCAAGCATGGTGGCTGCGATTGTTACAAACTTGCAGGAGGGTGGGCTGCTTTGTCTTTCTGGGATACGACCCGCGGAGATTGGATCGTTGAAGAGGGCATATGACAATAGCATAGAGTGGCTAGATGATGAGTATGCCGAGCTTTCCGCAGACGAGACTACGAATTGTGTAGAATCGTATGGATTTGACTGTGGACGATGGGCTCGGTTGGTGGGAAGGAAACGAGTTAGAGAGGGTGGTGATTCGAGCTTTATTGAACAAATGAGCGATTTGGCTGTTTCATGAAGAAAACATCCATTTCCCTAAAAGTCATGTACAAAATTGTGTTGATTTCTAATGATTGAATTTATTACTGTGGAATCAATTTGCTGCAGTATCATCCCATGTAGATACAGTTCAGCCATTGATGTTGCCTCAATATTATTTGCAAGTAATACTCAGCTTCGTCACCTGATCTGCAGAGCAAATGTTACACACCTGTAATGTGGAACTCAGCTGTGATGCCATCTGAAGTCGTGTCAAAATAAATTGATCCGAACACAATACACGTCATAAACTCAGAGTCAATCTTTTCCCAAGATAATGCACATCAATATTGACTGTATTGTGGATCCTCCAACTGCTTGCTCCCTCAGCATCTGGGCTGCCTTTCTTAGATACGGTCAGTGGTTACAGTGTCAATGTCAATCACGTCATTATCCAGCACTCGCCTTGTCTCTACTGTGGTACGTTCTGTTCAGTATCGTCAGCATTGCGAGCCTTGGTCGCCCTGACAGTCTGTACAGAGCCATCTTCTTGTGACACGCTTCCGCAGATTCCAGCTTCTTCGATGTCTGAGCTTGCGCCGATCTCTCTAGCGTTTGGTGATGGGCGTCCAGGCTTTGAAACGGCAATGAAGATAATGGCAATAATTAATTGCAAGAGATATCTTAAACTGGAGAAGCAAACTGAGACCACTGTCAGAAGCAGAAGAGTCCTTAAGTTGCCAAAGCTGCCATTGTCAAAATTTTTGTTTAAATCTCTGCATGTCGATAGACTATGGTAAAGGTGTGGGAGCATGCCATTTCGATTACCATATGCTTCAAACATATCACATGCTCCAAACAGATCTGAGATGCTGTCGTGCAGGGCCCTCCCACAGATTCTTCGCATTCTTTCTGATTCAACAAAGTCTTTGCAGTAAAAAAGAGATATCTTAAAGGTGGCTTTAGTTCATTTGGATCCTGCTAGGAGTGCCAATTGCATTACCTTAGCA
>JAZGVS010001121.1:0-10688 GCA_037356235.1 Bacterosira constricta
TTCTTGTCTTATCTCTGGTCTTGGTTTGGTCTTTTTCTTATCTCATTTGTCTTGTCTTTTCTTTGTCTGTTCTGCGTTCTGGTCTAATCCAGTCTCTAGATGATCTAATCTAGTCTGGTCTGTTCTGGTTCTTTCAAGTCGATCTAGTCTTTCGACTGCCTCGATTAGTCCAAAGCCATCCATACTGCGCAAGGACGGTTCTAGTTTATTTGCCGCCGATTTTTTGCAAGTTTCCAAGTGAAGATTACGTTGGAGAATACGATCAATTAGTTGTTGTCTCTAACCATTTCAGCCCATCATCATAAACAAAATATTGTCCGTTCGACAGACTGGCTGACTACTTCTGTTGGAATGCAGTTGTACATGTGGGAATTGCTGCATCGCTATCTACCAGTACAAATGTACTCGACCTCAGCCTACGAGCTACGAGCTGATCCCACCTGATCCCACCCTCTCAAGCTCTCAAGACCCTCATACTTCACCGAAGAGTCAAGGTAGTCATGTCTGCTCAAGACACCGAACCCGCTAAAGCAATTCAATTGTTTGAGAAAGGTAAAGTCTCGTGTTCACAGTATTGTGCTTTGGAGTTGCCATAATACGTTTATTTAGGTTAATGATAATTTATGAATTCTTTGGTCTATTTCTATTTCAACACATTCCGGAATCTATCCGTTGCCCTTACCATTGCATCCGCCAAACCTGGCTCTGAATCACTATGACCAGCCCCCGATACAAATTCCAACTCCACGTCCTCATCAGGACATCCCGCCTGCTTCAGAGCCTTCGCCAAGCGCCATGCCGCTTTGGGCTGGCACACATAATCATTTCGACCATGAACAATCGACACCCGATGCTTGTGATCGGCCATACATTGCACATTGTCCAACAGCTGACCACGCTTCATGAATCCGGCATTGATCATGTAATGAACCTCAAAGACTGCAAATGGAATGAGAATACTTGGGGTAGCCAGATATTTCTCTACGATAGACGGATCAACAAACGTTTTGGAGATTGAGAGCTCATACCCCACAAATGCTGCGGCTGCCCCTTCCCTCGTTGCAGCATCTTCGCTTTGGAAACGACTCCAATATGCCCCGAGGAGATTGGTACGTTCTCGAGACCAATCAGAGGAAGTATCTTCAATGTATTGACAGTACGATTCCCACGCGGCTGGATTCTGCCCTTCTGTTCCCCCATCACAAAATAAGTAGCCCACCTCATCTGGGGTGAATAAAAATACTCCTCTCAACAGGAGACAACGGCATTTGTCAGGATGTGCCTGCGCATAGGCCAGAGCCAAAGTCGATCCCCAAGATCCCCCCAACACGAGTCCCCATTTGTCAATGCCTAATTCTTCACGAATGGCTTCAATGTCCGAAACGAGTTTAGGGGTAGTGTTGCCGATGAGACTGGCCGATAAGTCATCCGAAGCATTGGGAATCGACCTGCCCGATCCCCTCTGATCAAAGACAATAATTTTGTAAAAGTCTGGATCGAAGAATGTGCGACTGCGTGCATCACAGCCACCTCCTGGTCCACCATGTAGAAAAATAGCAGGGACGCCATCTGGATTTCCGCATTCTTCATAGTAGAGTTGATGGCCATCGCCTACATCTAGCAATCCTGATTTTGTAGGCTCTATATCTGGATACATGGATTGTGGATAGGTTACTGGATTGTTGATTTGATTCGAGGCATCGGAGGCTGGTTTCGAAACGTACGTCAAATCTGCTTTGCTTGAACTCATGTTTGGAGTGGCAAATGCTGAGCTTCTGTTGAAAAAAATGAATGATAACAAGAGCACTGCTGCGTATCTGTAGCGAGATATACTTGTACTTGTCATATCCTTAGAAATTGATGCTGTGTCTTGGGCATCTTTCTTTCCTACAATGGAAATTTCTCTTTGTGCTGTGTTGTTATTAGATGATCCAATTTCTGTTGACCATCAAAGTGAAATCATCACTTCATTGTTTCTTATCGCTTATCGGCAACGATCAACGCAACGTCAACGATGCGATGCGATGATGGTCCTTCGCGGTTTTGTTGATGCAGAGAACTATGATAAGGCTCCAGGTGGAGGATTTCCAGCAACAACAAGAATAGAATAGAAGATCTTTCCCGATGATGTACTACTTAGATACCTATCATATGAATTCCTCGGTAGGATACTTCTATGAGAAAAGTAAGAATATGTTTGGTGTCACCGAATGAAGGGATGGAGCGAGCGAGGAACATGAAACTTCGGCATCATCGGGGTGCAAAAATACAACAATCTCTCCTATCTACCTACAATAACAACCCGAACAACACTCCACGATGAAGCTCTTGGCATTCCAGGTTCTCTGTTTTCTCAGTAGCCGCTCGATCAGCACCAATGCCTTCCTAATCCCACAGCCAAAAGCTTTGACCCAGACCAATGCCGCTCTGATCTCTTCTGCATTACAAGCAGCCCCTGCGGAAAAGGTTCACGTCCTCGCTACGGAAGCGGACGTAACAGCAGCGGTCCATCAAATCGTGCAGTCGTCTGCCAAAGCAGCTATTGCTTCACGTGGACACTTTGCTCTAGGTATGTGTATGGCAGTGCTATATTACACATACCATACCTATCATTGATAGGGTTGCAACTAATACAAATTTTCAATGTGTACTACACTTTGCTCTCTAGCCATACCGGGTGGATCAGTGCTGAAGGTGTTAAGTGCCTTGGACCCAGATTCAGATTGGGCAGAAAAGACAACGCTCGCATTTGTGAATCATAAATGCGTTCCAATCGATGATGTCAGCAGCGCAATCGAAGCCCAAGCAAGGGAAAAATTCGTAGATCGATGGGGACTCACCGATATCATCTCGCTTGGTGGGACGAGCGATGGGGAAAAGGAAGCTGCAGAGTATGAATCTAAAATGAAAGCTATACCAGAATCAAAGCTCCCTCGGGACGGAGATGGTTTTCCCGTGTTTGATCTTGCATTAGTGGGGGTTGGAGATGATGGACATATTGGCAGTCTTTATCCAAATCGAGGGGAGATTGATGTAGTTGATGGTCCTTGGGTTGTGCCCGCCTTCCAGAAAGACCCGCCAAGCATATCTCTAACACTTCCTGTAATGCAACGTGCGAAGTGCACTGTCATTTCTGCAGCCGGGCAGTCTATCAAGTATCCAAAAGGCAAGGCAGCTGCAATGAATTTGGCAATCGCAGATGAAGGTGTTACTCCGAAAGATTTTCCGGCGAGTGCTTTGAGGGAATATGCGGTTTGGATATTAGATGAGCCCAATGGTTCAGAGATGGGTATTGAACTTTCAACTGTGGAGAAAGCTGTGGCAGATGCTTGAATGTTGCACTTATAGGTGTACATTAAGACCATGGACCATACACCAAAATACAATGGGTCCTAGAAGTACATGATGCTATGCTTGCTATAAATATGATGCCCCACGTGTTGAAATATGTTGCCGAAATCAATGCTCCAAAGATAACTATCTTAGTTGATGATTTTGGTGCAACTATTCCTCATTGAGACAAACGCCATTATTCATGCATGTTACTACATACAGTAGACATCTAGAATAATCACAATATGTATGTATGTACCAAGTCGGGCTCACAAGAAGTGAAAGTTGGATCCAAGTATCATGAGTTGCAGATTGATTTTTTTGTGTGTGACAATGGTGAGACGAAACATTGATTCGCCCGCCTATCGCCGCCATCTTCATTCTCGGCGCAGTAGCTGACTTCTACACCCAGGGGTGTGAGTACCCAAAGATCGACCTGGCAGTCCGCTGTCTCGGTCGTGCAGCGCTCTTTCCTGCGAGACGCATCCCTCTTCGCCCTTTCCTGCGCAGATTATTTCACCGTCAAGTGCCCCAACCTGGCGCACCATCCCCTCACGTTCATGTTCGACGACAGGATTGCCGCACGGTTTCTATCAAGTTCAAGTCATGGACACGTGATCTCGCCCCCACCCTAGGGTATCCCAGCTAGCACGCCTTTTCAAAGGTCCCTCACAGCCTGGCAAAGCTCCCGGTCGATCCCGCTAAGCCCATCCATACTCTCCCCATGGTACATCTGAGCCGCCAGCGCCGCAACGGCCCCAGCGACAGCCAGGAGGCTGAGAACCTCCGCCGCCCGGACCTGAACGACGGAGGACGTCGCCAGCATCCCCTCCCCAAAGTAGTCCTCATCGAGGTAATTCGTCACTCCCTTCCCAGAGACGACGCGGCAGAACACCGACGATCCCGCCGAAGCTATCATCCCCTGGTAACAAACTCTCTCCAAGAGGTCGCCAAGATCGGTTGGGCCGCATCCCGTGGAGATGACAGAGCTCTCCGAGTACAGGACTCCGAGGGCGAAGCCAATGGAAATCTGCGCTAGGCCGGAGACGAGGTTATCGTATCGTGCGAAGGATAGGCTCGAAGATGTGTTTGGGGAGGCGGCTCGGCTCCGGCTCTGTGCCGACGACCGCGAGAGGAGGGACGAGGAGCAGAGCCAGCTCGGGCCGACGTCGGCAGCACCGACACGACGGAAGGTTTCGCCCAGGCGAGGCGGCGGAGCGAATGCGACGGCTGAGCGAGACCGCCTGGCGGATGATGCCGTTGCTGGTGCTGTCGCCAGCAGAAAAAACAGCACCGAGGCGAACTTGGAGAAAAGTCGTTGACGGGTGCCGCCCATGGTGATGGTGTTGATCTGGAGTTAGAATTTTGGGATTTGGGACGCTCTTTTCGCAGAATATCAAAGAATATTGACAGATTGTCATTGAGGAGCAACTCCGAGGGGGTGAGGGATTAATTTATTAGGGGTCGATCACGATATCGGGGGTCATATTATTATCATGGTACCTTTGCATTTTACTAGCCCTGAGTATGGGTGCGAAGTCTATTCCCCTGAATCTTTTTGAGTTCCTCTACTCGAAGGCCCAAAAATGTATTATTGTATACCCTATTTATGCATTCATATTAATTAATGCCAGCATTATTTCACATCAATCAATCAATCAATCAAGATTCAAGATGGCGACGCAAGCGCATGAGTGCAGTCCATTACTCAAAGGAAATTGCGGCATCACTGATGGTGGTGGCGTGGACCTTCACTCCCACTCCCAGCATCTTCAATTGTCAGGTCCAACACACAGCACCATCCGTGACGATGAAGGTAGATTGAATAATGATACTGCAACTAATAACGAACAGGTAAAGAAAGAAGACGACCTCGTTTCCACATTAGCCTCTGTGGCCGGAAATGTATTGGAGTGGTATGATTTTGCCATCTATGGTTACTTCTCCGATATTATAGGTAAGTTATCAGGGCTTGGGATGACGAATTTATTGCTTATTGTGTGAAATGAGAGATGTAATCCTACTCAGTTGGCATTGTATCTCCGTGAAAGTATAGGTCAAAAGTTCGTAAGTTACCAGGGGTTGGGATGATAAATCATTTATTGTTTTATTGCAATTGTGTAAAATGAATAATGTAATCCTAATCAGTTGGCATTGTATCTCCGTGAAAATTTCCCTTCCAGTTTCCACCAACCAATGACGAATCAACTGCCATTATTGGAAGCTTCTTGGTGTTTGGTGGGGCATTCTTAGCAAGGCCAATTGGCGGCATTATCGTGGGTTACATTGGTGATACATTCAGCAGGAAGAGGGCATTGGAGATAAGCATCTTCATGATGGCATTGCCAACCTTCAGTATGGGGTGCTTACCAACGTTTGAAACGTGGGGATGGTGGTCTCTTGTCCTTCTAGTATTTGTAAGAATCATGCAGGGACTAAGTGTTGGTATGTTCAGTATTTTACATTTTATCAATTCATTCTTTTTCGCCATTACTCTTACCCAGCATTGTTATCATGAATGAAACAGGAGGTCAATTAATGTCTTCATTAGTATTTGTTGCTGAGGGCCATGACAGAAAAAAATGGGGTTTTTATGGATCGTTTGCAATGACAGCAGCCAATATCGGCACGTTCTTAGGAGGAGTATGTGGGGTAAGTTGAATGAATTACTTCCCCCTGTGAAACATATTTTATCCTAATTTTCCTCTCATTGTTTCATCACTCGCTCTTGAATAGTTTGGAATGAGACATTATTTTTCGCCACAACAGCTCTCTAATGGATTATGGAGAATACCATTTCTCTGTGGCATTCTTGTCAGTATTAGTGGTTTCTATCTCAAACATCATGTAAAAGATCACAAAAAGATGGAGGTAAAATTGGATGTATCCTCTAACACCAATGAACACAAACCAACCCCCTTGGAACTAGCATTCTCAAAAGAGTCTCGCGCTACCCTTTACTGTGCTACGGCAGCTGTTGCATTGTGGTCAGGAGGTTTCTACATATCCTTTGTGTGGCTAGTGATTGCAATGCGAACTCTTCTTGAACACCCGGTGCCCAATGCTTTTGCTATCAATGCAGTATCTCTTTTTATCACTATGGTGCTACTCTTTCCTTTTGCGGGCTGGCTGTCGGATATCCACGGAAGGAAAAAAATAATGACAATCGGAGCCTCTGGCATGGCAATATTAAGCCCTATGGCGATGAAGCTCATCAGTACGGGTAATGGCACAATCGCTCTGGTAGGACAATCAACTTTGGGAATATGTTTATGCTTGTATGGAGCGCCTCTTTGTGCGTTTTTAGTAGAAGGCTTTCCCCCCGAATCGAGATTGACATCTGTCTCGATAGGGTATAATATCGCTCAGGCTTTAGTGGGGGGTCTGTCTCCAGCTTTGGCAACATTGATAATGAGAGAGTACGGTCTCCAGGGAGTAGGATATTTGCTATCAACCTACGCACTTGTATCACTCTGTGGTGTACACTTGGTACCAAAGCATGACTATTTTTATTAGTCCTGATCATACTGATAAAGTATTCAACACCTTGTTGCTACGCTTCAACTAATATTCACCATAACCCATAACAGTGTTGAAAAGTAAGAGAACAAAGAACAAGCTTCTCGAGAAAGAAAAGAGGTCAAGTCAGCCAATCGCACATTGACTAGATATGTATTCAATCTCTAAAGAGTATTGTAGTAAGAGTAATGTTTTCAAGACTCAGTGTATTCATTTCATCGATTAAAAAGTTAAACGAGATATACCTCCTTCATCAAGCGCCTCACATTCGTCGGCATTTGACCTTCAATTTGTGCCCATTGTTCGCCAGAAGACGCCTTTAGATCATGTAGCAACTGCCTCAACGATGCCAAGAGTTCATTAAACTCGCTGGGAAAGGGCTCGAATCTATACGGCCCAGAAAGTAAATTGGAGGGAATTTCAGATGCAGGTATATGCCACGAAACAACCGCGAATAATATGGAGGTGATGACATCCCCCACATCGGACCCCGTCGCCTGTATACTGTGTGGATTGGCGCGCAGCGTCATTACAAATCCTCGAAAGGCATCATGGCGTTCCCCTGGGTTGGATATCTTGGACATGCCATCGCACCATCCCAATAAGAATCGACCGAGTTCGGGTGCGACGAAATTTGGGTTGACCAATGCCAGCCGACCCATGGTAGTGGCTGCATTTTCAGCTATTCCAGGCAGAGAGATCTCATTTCCATCCATATCCACGGCATTGCCCATCAACAACGGGATCAAACACGCAAGCAGATTGGCAGCATGAGGGTTCAACGGTCCAGCATTATCTCCACATCGAACACATACTTCGCCTACAGCCCAAACGGCATTATTACACATTGCCGGGTGCATTGGATCGATGGAGGATATCGCCTCCGACAACAACTTGGACAGACCCGCTTCTATCAAACTCGGCGCCTGCCGTGCCAAATCACCCAGCAAGGCAAAGGCACTCATTCGCACACCCGGAACGAAATGTTCCGCAATGCTCATCAAGACATTGGGAAAAGTCGGTCCAAATCGAGGGCTTCCATTGACCAACGCCGCAAAGTTCGGTCCCAATCCTTCCACTAACCCATCCAACAAATCCACCGAACAAATGATTGGATCCGTCATGTCCTCATCCACATCTCCTAAATCATCCTCATGAGAAATTATAATGGTGCACGCCTCAATGGTGGACATGGCCATCTCAAACGTCTCCAACGCCCACGGCTGGTAATTCAATCCACAAACAATGGTACTACTGCCCAAACATTCCATCAGCGGGAGCAACGATCGATCGAATGGATTTTCCGTAGCAATATCATTCCACAACAGCAACAACGGCGGGACATACATACTGGGCAATGCGCCCTCGCCAATCATCGACCCTACATATTCCGCCATGACTCCCAATGTATCAAATAAGACTAGCCGACTGCGCGTGCCGTACCTTTGCAACGCCTGCATCAGTACTTGATACACTGGTTCCAAATAGGGTTCCATGAGCTCCCCCGTGGCTTCGACAAAGACACCCAATGCCGAGCATATTGCAATCTGCACCTTCTTGTGGGGATCCAACATTCGTCCCACGAGGGCACTGGCCACTTGCCCCACCAATGATGGATCTCCTGTTCCATCGGGGTTGTTCATTTGATCGACCGTCCACGATGCATAGCGTGCCAATGTCCAAGCGGAAATGCATCGCAATTGCGGCAACGATTCCGGTGCCGTCAGTTGCGTCAGCAAGAATGGATGCAGCTGTGGCAAATTTGGTGTTAATTCCTCTTTGCGCCCTTCCGCAATCGCGCCCAGTGCCTATATACTTGCTTCTCTGAACCATTGTTCAGTGTGCCCCAATCCCTCTTGCAGTGCGGGCAACAGTGGCAGCAGAATGTTTTGCGCACCAAATAATCCCGAAAGGGCATCCAGACTGGCAGCAGAACATTTGCGCAGTGTCCACTCATTGTCGTCATCGTCCATGTCTTCATCGTCGTCGTCCGATTCATCGTCCGAGTCGTCATTCTGGCCCTTGTTCTTTGATTTATGAAAGACGGGCGCCACATTATCCTGGGATCGATCGGCTCCCTCCCTTTCATCCAGCGCATAATCCTCCATCAACTCTTCAATTTTCTCCGGAGGGTATACCATACCCTTGAGCAGCTGGGGCAACAACTGGGGAAAGAGACCCACGAGCGTCTCCATCATTTCGGGACTGCATGCCTCCTCATCCAAGGAAGCGAACGTCAACCAAAACTCACAAGCTTCCAATGCCACATCAACATGAGCATCGGCAGTAGCACGCATCATGAACTCCGCCACTGAAGCAATATGCGGTTGCAAATACTCTGCGCGATGGCTCAACAAGGTGACTATTCCCTGACACACCAACCTGCGCACCTCCGGCATGGAATCCCCCGCCAAAGCACTCAACCCCGCCAAATAATCATTCATGTGCGCCACCAAGGACCCCGGCATGGGAATGATGAAGCAGTTCAAACACGCCAATGCCTCCTTGCGTCGATGTTCCGATGATGATCCCAAGCTGTGCAATAATGCCGGTACCAAATCATGAAATGACGACGCTGGCGCCTCCTTGACCAATCGATTGGGAATATCCTCCAACAACTTTCGTAACGTCACCAATGCGCCCATGGCAGCACTCTCGGCTAGCAATGTCGCGGCCTCATTCACCTCGGGAGTCGTGGTCGTACTCGTCGCAACGCTCACCGCACTGGCATTGTTCCCCGCCACGATACACTGTAGCAGGTAAGGAACCAACTCCCCCCAATTCTTAATGGCGAATGCTTTCAAGGATTTTTCCAAATGAACCGCAGCAGTGCAGCATCGCGCAATGGCCGTACTGGCAGCGGAACGGACGGAGGATTCATTGGACGCGATGCAGGTTAGGAGGCCGTATTTGATTTCCGTGGCGTAGTGGGGGGGGAGTTCGAGGCGGGTGAGGTGGCCAGGGAGGATGCGGCCTAGGTTGTCTACGGGCGTGTTTTTGGGAAGGGGAGGTGAGACGAGTGCGTTTTTTAGGAGGAGGCCTGCCATTTGACGGAGGGTGTTCCATGTTACCATTCCAAGTTTCTTTCTTGCTTCGAAATTGTTGTTGTTGGTGTTGCTATTGCTGCCATCATTTTGTTGTTGATTCATCATCCATCCACAACACTTATTAAACATGTCAACATCACCATCATGAAACTTTTTCAATTCGCTCTCCGGCACCAATTCCGGAGAAGGGCACGCTAGCACGCGACAAAAGTTAGAGCACAAATCGCCATATCCCTCGGGGGAGGAGGAGAGGGCATCGTCGCGTGCTTTTAGGGCGAGTGCGTGCGTGTTCTGGGTGTTGGGGCTGCTAGTGTGGTTGGATAGGGCGGCGAGGAGGGCTAGGACAGCACCGTTGGGTGGTGGGGGGGGCGGGGGGAGTTGGAGGGTTGCCATGGTTGAATTGAATGAGATGGCGAGAGGAGATGTGTATGTGTTCATCTGTGTTCATGTTGTCTGTATGTAGGTAGGTAGGTACCTATTATTGTGTCGCAGCAGCTGCAAGCTTCCTGACCTAGAGGTACGGTGAATGCCCATCAAACTATGTGATGAATGGTGACCGGCTTATCATGAACGAGTAAACGAACTGCCTTTGTATCTACGAAGCTTACAACAAGATACGATACAACGTCACACTATTTACCATATTAACCCTAGATATCCTTAAAAGTGACCAAAGAAGAACAACACATCCAGCTAGATACCTCCGTGAAAAAATAGGGCGGGCCCATTTAATGTTTAGCTAGATAGCGCTAGAACATATAAAACCCACGTGCGTAGGAACTGGATAGG
>JAZGVS010001122.1:0-10903 GCA_037356235.1 Bacterosira constricta
CCGATCTTACTGGGTGTGCGGGCCGATGCCTTCATGCTCACCCCCAGCTATTCAATGGTCGATCTACTCAGATTTTAATTTCAATGATTAAAAAGAGGCTTGGTGAGCTAGATAGGCGGCAATTGAACTGAAGAGATAGAGTCTCTTCAGGTGCACCCGGGTAGTCATCAGAGCCTCTTCAGGTGCACACACACTTTTAAGGACCAACCGAAAGAACTCAATTTCTTCTTGAGTTTGCAAATATGCTATGAAAGCTGTCCATCTACTTGCATCATCTAATGTCCAATAGTAACAGACGCACAAACCACAACCATATCATCATTTTCATCGCCGAACTTTTCAATGGCTATTCCACTTGGTGCTATCATACCACCATCTTTGGGAAATGGAGCAAAATGCGTCAAAGTGCAATGCGATCTAATGAGATCATGCAATACACGAGAAGACAACCCACGAAGGCACCTAAGTCAACACTCAACACTCACCCTGTATCTCAAACCGAACATCACCATAGGGAAATACTTTTGCAACCTCGCCAAGATCCAAATCTGCTTGATATTTTGGTGGAACAGCAAGTAAAACATCTAGCTTCAAGGCATCATACCCCCCCTGTCATGGAAAATAAATAGAAGTGTAGCAAATATCCAACATCATTAGAATTGATTACCATAAGATACATATCAACAGTTCAGCGAGCTTTTACTTACGTCCGGAATAAGGCGCTTGATGGATGGAATACTGTTGAATTCAATGGAATTTCTACAAGCCCTCACTGCCGCCTTGGTAGATGATTGGCCATGCGAGTCATTACCAAATCCACACTCGATGAAAAATATTTTATCGTTACTTATTCTTTCTCTCTGATCATCAAGAGGGTGGGCTTTGCTATGCAGAGAAGACATTGTGTGTCGGGTGTTAGGCGTTTTGCGATAATGTGCCGGTAGTGCCGCTGCGCGAGAGAGTGCAAGTAGGGTGAAGACTTTTGCTTTGTTCATGGTGCTGCTGCTTAGTGCTGCACCGGTATGGTTTATGGTTGGCCTTTGGCGTTTGGCGTTTGGCGTTGAATGATGTCGTTGACCTTGACGGAAGGGGAGGGAGGAGAGTTCAAAGCTGTTCAAAGTGTGTCGGCAAGTCCTTCGTTGGAGGATCTTAGGAATTAGTACGTTTTATCGCGCTATCGACACCACATCTACCGCACATGCCGCACGAACAAGACTTGCTCAGCCTCTTTGTCTAAATTACAAACCAAATTACAAATTATCTTTCTACTAATTCCTACACATGTAAATATACCAACAGGTGTGACAATATGTGACGTCATATAGCTCCACGTGGAAGAAAAGATTCAACCACCCACGAATCAACCACACTCTGTGAATTTTTATAATAAATATGGCCAAAACCAGCTAAAACGCCAGAATTACAATTTTGTAAGTCTGCCTATCCTTAGCTCCATTCTGTTGTGGTGTTTGATTTTATCTTTTGCAAGCATAAATCCACCACGGTTACGGTTAGGGTTAGGGTCTATCCTTTCTCCGTTATCCGCCACACTCCGCCACACTCCGCCACAGCAATCGAAATAGTAGTCGCGCCGCTGTGAAATATTTAGTAGGCGATCTGTTGCTGCGGCTGCTGCCCTTTTCAAGAGAGAGAGAGAGTGGGTATCGGCTATCTTGCGGCCTCTTTCGACGTGCATTCTAATCTCTACTCGTGTAGTATAACACCCGTGTTCCGTATTAATTCTCTGGTGCAGCACCATTATCATTTGGCTATCATAATATTTTACCATCCATGATGGGAGGGACGGGTAGTAGGCAAAATCCGAAAGGTGGAAAGAGGGCGTCCAGTAAGAAGTCATCAAGCGCAGAGGAAACTGAAGCTGGAAGCATGAGGACCAGCACCCTTACAAACCAGAGCGAAGTTGGTTCCGTGGGTTACAAATTTCGCAAACAATTTGATGATGGATGGTTCAACGGGACAGTCGTTAAAATTCGTCCTACAGCTTGTGAGTATAACTCGTGTGTTACCCCCCCCCTTCTCCTTCCATCGTATTTTCTTTTCTCATTTGAGAAATTTACCCATGTCTTACTATTGTTTCTTTTACTATTTCTAAATAGCAAGGGGGTGGGATCGGAGATGTGAGTATGAAGATGGGGATTCTGAGGACCTTAGCCTGGCTAATCTTCAAACCCTTGCTCTATTGGATCCAAACGTGACGAAGAAAACGGCAGTTAGTTCACCAAAGCCCGATTCCCTAAAGCCTGTGGAATCAAACAAGGGTCTGGATGTGGATCTACCGTTGCCACAAAATGGAAGGGTTTACAAGAAATCAGAAGCTGTCAAACTCCTCAGATCATATCCGAAGTGGAGCGAGGAGCGTAGGGGTGCTATAAAAGGTATGCGTCGCCTAGGCTATGTTCCCATAAGCGAGAGAAATATTTATAAACTGATTGAAAAGGCTGAGGCTGGTGAAGAGATTCGAGATACTGAGTGGCATCCTCCAAAGGGGTCAGAGGTCACATCGAATGGGGAGGTAATTTCAAGGGCAGAAGTTTGGGAGATACGGTTACGTGAACTGAAAGAGTACAAAAAGAAGCATGGGTATGTATCTTGTGATGAGTTTGCCCAACCCTTCCATGGCGATGCAACTAATCCATTCATGATGTTTTGTTGTTGCAGAAGCACCCTTGTAACTATGTCTTGTACCAACCGAAAACTGGCGAACTGGGTTAAAGGTCAACGGAAATATTACCGTGATTACGTCGACGGGGAAAATGCCCATATCACAGCTGAAAAAATTACACAGTTGAAAGCATTGGGTTTCGATTTTGATCCCAAAGGTATTAGCAATAGGGCTCTCAAATCTGAAGAGAATGCTTTCGATGAAAATAGGAAACAATCTGAAGGAGACTATCTTGAAGAATACCTCGAAGAGATAGATGGGATGACTAGTGAAAGCAACCGGGAGGAAAGTGAAGGAACTGGAGGCGGGTCCAGAAAGAGTAAAAGGAAAGTCAAACCACCTCGTAAGGTCGACGAAATATACTCTTACGAACTCATTAAGAAGTTTAACGCAAAGAAAAAGGCTCGACTGGCTGATCCATCGACGCCAGAGCAGAAAAATCAACTCATGTCGTCTTTGGATGCCATCCCCTTTGATAAGGCTGCAGTGTCAACAATGAACTTCAATGAGACTTTTGAGACTTCTGGAGGTATGCGGCCTGAAGTGAACGAAGAAGACAATGCTGATAAGGACGACAACGATGAGTGGCTTGAGAAGGTGGCGGCATCGCTGGGAGCCGATACAACAATTCCGCAACAAAAACGATTTTCTCGGCCTTCGAATCGGTCCAGTACCACCTCATCTCTGGATGAGCCTCTACGTGGATCAAAGCAGCTTGGTGGCAGCCCAAACCGTCACTATAATGCCATGAGACTAGACACAGCTTCTACATGCTCCACAGTATCAAGTGTGAAATACGATAGCGACACCTCGCACTCACCATCTACATCAGCATATGCTGTGAAGAATGAACCTTTATCTCAACTCAGTGAGTTTGGTAGGGGGAGTAGGTATGTACTAACAAGGATTTGCTTTGGACTGAAATCTTACACTCCTTCTCCTCTCACATAATTCACATCTCTCTCTCTCTCTCTCTCTCTCTCTCTCTCGCACACAACCCATGTAGATATGGGTGCCTTGTTTTTCACATGAATGATGGGCAGCGGAGAGTTGGGGAGGTAATACTTGAGAGTGATNTGAGAGTGATTCAACCTGGGTTGAGGTTGCCGTTGATGGTGTACTGAAAAAATACCGTGTGTCTCACCTTCTGGTCGTGCCTTCAAATGAGTTCAAAGCTGGTGATACTGTTCCATTAGATTTCGGTGCTTCGAGTAAAGCACCTACAAGAGCAAGTCAATGTCCGAGCAAGAAATCGAAATCATCAACCTTATTACCAGGTGAAAAGAAGCCCCCTGCGCTCTCTGTTGGCCAACTCTTTTGCTGGTACTGCCAAAAATGTCAGTCTGATAACAAAGTGTTTGACTTATTTTGTCGTTTGTGCAATTCGAAGAAGACACCCAAATCAAAACGATCTGTCCTGCTCAAGATAGCAGAAGATGCAGCTGCAACTAATGCGGAAACGGCAGAGGAAGCTAGGAGTCGCATTCCGTACTCAGATCGTCCTTCAATACCAATAAGACTGATTGCAAATCTGCTTGAAGCCAACACTCTAGGGGCACCTGTCGCTGGAATCAGTTTCGAACCAAGCTCCAGCATCGATACCTATTTTTACTGGATGTGCGGTTGTTGCACCATGGAAAATTCCTGGAAACGAACCACATGTATTACTTGTAAACAAGGAAAAAAACTAGCCGCTAGATCACCACTCTTGAATATAGCTGAAAATGCTGCAATGAAAAGCGAGACAACAAACGAGGCGCTTTCCTTAGTACCCATGCAAGATAGGCCTTTAATGCCCAGGGCCGTTATGGACGGACTTGTTACTTGTGTATTCGTGATAGGAAGCCGCAATGGCCAGCGAAGACGGTGCCAAAAAAGAAAAAAGGAAGGATACAACTGTTGTGAGGCACACTTTGATCCTATTCTTCTTAGCAAACCGCGAGCCGACACGAAAGAAAGCATTATTGGCTCTCAACCGTGCGATGGAGCTGGTTCTCTGTCTCTATCACCCCCACCGAAGGGAAAAATTGCTGCAATAAATGAGGCCATGCCATCTTTCTTAAAGGGTATCCAACAGTCTCAAGTCAACAAGCTCAAATGGACTATCAACAGCATTGAAGATTCAGTGTTGTGCGGGGAAAATGCGGCCTTCCCACTTGGTATGAAGGTGCGTTTTTCCTCTTTTGTGTGTGTGTCGTTTCTTGTGTAGAGTGGCTACCAGCAGGATCGATAGATTCAGTCGTACCCACTGGAGCTATTACACACTCAACACACCAGACTTTCCCTAGCAAGGGTATCTGATTGGAACAGCATCCACCCATTGTTTCTACACCTCTGCACATCTACTCAACTAAAAACATCTATTTTACACTGTTGGACCCTCAAATGATGAACCCTCAAATCGTCAATGCCAGGTACGCAAGTTCTTCCCTCATTATGGGTTTCACGATGGCAGAATTATTAAAGTAGCCCGCAAAATATGGGTTGACAGTGACACAAACCAGCAGCGGCCTGTTCTTGTTTATAGATGCACCTAGTAAGTTCAATCACCTTGTCATTCATTGCCATTGTATTGTATCGTTGTGTTCATAATGCTGTCATTATATAAAAATGTACGCTTCCTCTGCCATAAATTTTAACGCTGTCAACTCATCCATTTCACTTGTCTTCATCCCTAGCAACGACGCGGATCAAGAAGATCTCCTACACCACGAAATTGCTTCGTTTAGTCAATGTGAGTGCAATGGTGATTTTGTTTGCTCAAACTGCCAAGATGTTGTCCCTCTCATTTCTCTTTGACTGCCCTGGCCAGTATATGACAGATGCAACGTGTCTCCAGAGGCACTGCCCCATGTGCAAATTCCGCCTGGAGCTCTGTTTGAAACACGGAGTGGTCATACCATCGAAATAATTGGCCACAAGACGCCCCCAGGGACCAAAAACCCAGAAGAAGGAGGGAGAGTGATTGTCAAATTTGGTGTTTCCTCAACATATGAAGAGTTAGACCTACTGGAGTTGCAACATGCTATTCTACGAAGAGAATCTTCAATCGAATCAGACAATATCCCACCCAATCAAGGAGTAGATAACCCACCTATGCATCCCATTGGCTCTCCATCATCTACAGTAGACACCAATGAAACAGGAGCAACACTAGTGAAATTGGGTTCGTCTGCACCTGTTTTAGAGTGGCCTGGGCGTGGTCCAAATCAAAATAACAACGATTCAATTGAAGCAGATGAAGAGCATCACACCATCTGTGAAGGATTAACTCTTCATCGAAAGTGTATTGATTCCGATCACGATGTTCTCAAATTTCCAGTCTCAAGAACTGTTAACAATCCACGCGACGCTCGACCTGGCTGCAATGTCGAAATGTGGGATCCTGCAGCTTGTTATAAAAATTTGACCTGGGATCCTTATGCCTCAACTGTCTGTGAGATTTGTTGCATTGACAAAGATGACAACCAAGTTGTAATTTGCGATGATTGTCACAGTGGGTTTCATACTTATTGTCTGAGGCCTGTTATGGTAAATATACCAAAAGGTGAGTCATTTTAGAGCGCGATTGTCTTATTGAGCATGCCAATTCCAGCCACACCGATCTCATCACTCTCATCGCCAACGACGCGCAAAAAGGTGATTGGCTCTGCTCTGCATGCAGCTCCAATTTGCAGTTATCTTTTGAGGAATACTCATTGAGTATGGCCAGTAAACACCAAGATATTCTTGAGTATCTGCGTCTGCCCTACAGTATTCCAGGAGAAATCTTTGACAAACACTCTGAAGCATTTATATTGTATTCTTTGGACTCTCAAAATGCTGTCAAGCAGCGAGCAATTAGCCAAAAAGTACAGGCGAAAAATGTTGTGTTCAATGTGGGCAATGTCAAATTCATCCGTTCTCCTGAAAAGAACGATTGGCGGCTTCCTACTCCTCTTCTTTCAGAAGAACACTACGTGAGTTTTGTTATTATTACTTTCTATTTGTATCATCCTCAACTAGAATCTCATTTTGGCTCATACTGCTCTCTAGACGCCGTCAATATTGAGTATGGTTGCTGCCATGCGTTATTGTGGGATGAAATCAAACTTGTTGGATCTTGTATATAGTGGAAATGCCAATGAAGAAATGAATGATCCGAGCCTGGAGGTGGATGAAATCGCGTCAATGAGCAAACGTAACCTGGAGAGTGAGTGAAAACAAAATTTTTCTTCTGTGGCATATTACTTTTTTGTCATTCAATTCATTTCGACTTTATGCATTAATAGTCTTCCGAGCCTTTAAGCATAATACGAGAGAGGGCATTTTCCCGCCTGTGCAGATCATTCACGACGAGAACGTTGGCTTTTCTGTCAAAGCATTGGCATCCATGCCTCGCCAAACACTAATTGCAGAATATCTTGGCGAAGTTGTGACGATGGAACAAAGTGGTCATTCTAATAGTGATAGCCTAATGGTCCTGTTGGACACTGGCGACCCAAAGACAAGTCTAATCATTGACCCTACTTGTGCAGGAAACTGCGCAAGGTTTCTATCTGGTATCAACAATCGAAGTCTTTTGAGCAAAAGGAAGGCAAATGTTAGGACTAGAAGATTTTGTATGGATGGTAAGGTGCATGTTACCTTGTTCACATCACGGAGGATTGAAGCCGGTGAGTTTCTGAACTATGATTACAATGCTGGAAACGAGGGTAAACACGTTGATCAATGGGCCAAATCCGGATTTTATGACACAAGCAATTTTTTCTAAATAATGGCGTATTGTAAGTATATGAGTTGCTGATTAGTTGGTGAAACACGACACCCTTCTATTGGTCAACGCCTGGCACACACGGCTGGATTATGGCAGATGTTTTGGGGAGAAGATTTTACGTTTATGGGAGGGTGCATGTTTGATTGTGTATATCAAGGGATGTAAAAGCGTGCAAGAGTCTCAATGCATCTGCCATGCTGGAAATCAGAATAGACGTTTTACAGTCTGTAGTGTGTCAACTCAGGATTTGATGTCATGAGTATTTTTATAATGCATACGTTATCTTACATCAAAGTGTAAACTAGTTGCTGGGGTTCTGTCAATCTGGCGCACAATTGCATTACGACCAAACAATAATAGTATGAGCAAAAATTGTACACATCTTCACACGCGACAGCATACCTTTACTTGCAAGTCTCCACAATCATCTCTATTGCAACCTTTCGGCCAGCCACGAGATTTGATGGTAAAAATTTGACCATCTTTGACCATCTTTCGCTTTAATTTCAGTTTGATGGGTTTATCCTCGGTACCCAATGGATTGATAGTTAAAGTGCAGCCTCTCCTCAATTGTTTTGCACTGACTTCAACTTCAGTATGCAGGTCATTTCCCACCCGAGTGAAAGTGTCATGATTGCTTTCTTGTAGTATAAATGTGACATCGGCATCCGCAGATTTGTATTTTATTTTGGTGCCACCTTTCCATCCTTGCCGGATATTTGTTGAGTATGTCACCTTTTCTGGAGACGGAGGAACATTCAAGTGGACAATGGATACAAATAGAGCTAATGATAGTAACCAATTGACTCTTCGACTTCGTAATATTGTCAAAAGTACTGTCAGAGCACTCTGCATCAAAACCGGCTTGAGCAAACCCCCGCTAAATGCTGCTCTATATCGTTCGAACAGAGATGTTTCCAGTTTCAGCTCAACATCATCTTTCCCAGAATATAAATCATTGAGTGGAATATATACCTTCTGAACGTAGTGAGGTTTACTTTCCTGACTCATTTCTCCAAATCTGTTTGGCCTCCTGTGTGAGTTTGTACCAAATGGGTTGTTGTAGGCATTACCTCTCCTTGTCCGAAACATATCATTTCTACCATTAGAGAACCTAAATGATATTCCATCTCCAAATGTAAAATGAACTGTGGATGGCCCCCCATCAAACATGTTGTTCATATCCTGCTCTCCAAATCGATTATTATTATTTGTTGTTGCATATCTTGAAAATGCATCATGATTGTTCGCAGAGGAATGGAGGTTGAATTTTCTTCTAATATCATAGTTGCGTCGATCTTCCTCGGTCCCAATAAGAGAGTAGGCATGCTGGACTTCTTTAAACTCGAAGTCATCATCCCCTCCTTCAGCCTTTTTGTTGGCTTGACTGTCAACTTTGCTGTCCTCATCGCTGCGCTTTTTGTCGGGATGGTGCCTCAAACAGAGTTTACGATACTGCCTTTGAATATCTTTCTGACTGGATTGGGATTCGACGTGAAGGATATCGTATGGATTGGAACGGAATTGTTGGTTATTGCTGGGTGTTGAAGATGATGCGCACAATACCAGCTGCAAAAAGCCAAGCAGAAAAAATAGGAACGGTATGGTGATCGCGGTGATAGATGCCATTTGAATTGTATGATTGGTAGAGAAAAGCCGTGTATCGAGACCATGCCATATTATTGTGACTGGATTCGTCTTTGGCGATTTGTTGATTGGCGGGTTGAGGCGGGCGCGGCCGGTGGAGTCAAGAGAGGTGGACGCCATGGTCGGTGGGTGGTAGATTGTTAGGTGTTACAATTGTAACTAATTGGCATCTTACAGGGGGAGGGAAACTGAATGGGGTATTGTAAGGTGCCACCTGGAACCTGCAGTATGTTAACCCCCCCCAAAATCTATTCCCATGTATGACGCACGACGACACCTAAGTTATGAGTTCCTACCTAGAGGGCTAGGGAGAGATGACGCCCATCAACAATGAATGAACCATGCCATGAATTTTTTTCTACATCTGTTTTTCTAGCCAGTGCAGCTGAGTGCAGTGTATTCCATTATTTGCATCCACTCCCAATAAAAATAGACAATACTTCGTAACCATGAACCCTAAACGAGCCCTCTCCCGGCCCATGGCCATAGCCATTGCCCTTACAACATTATCCACCCCCATCCACTCATTTGCGCCAAACTCCAGACCGCTGTCGCCAAGAATAGCCACTTCGTCCAGCACCTCCCTCGGAGCCATCGGCGTCTTCGTCCGCAAGGCCAAAGAAGCCGACGTCCGCAAATACTGCGCAGAGGGACCTCCCGAATCGGTCTTGACGCTCCTCAAACAAATCAAGGATGCCACTGATGACGACGCGACAAATGACAAAGTTGGAGAGATCCAATCCATGCTAACAAAACGCAAGGGAACCATCACAATAATTGCCGAATACAAACGCAAATTGGAGGGAAGTGGCTTCGTCGCGGAAATCCTCCCCCCAAACCTTCTTTCGCCCGTATTTCGTGAATTCGGCGCTGCCGCCGTGGCAGTCCTCGCGGATGATCGTACCGGTGGATGTTCCTACGACGATATCGTGGCTGTGGTCACGGAGGAGAAGGAGGCGCAGGGGGATGTACCCGGGCCGTTGCCGGTGATTTCGAGTGATTTGATCGTGGATGAGATTCAGATTGCGCAGGCTGCGGATGCGGGTGCCAGAGCTGTTACGGTGACGTATGGTGTGGTGGGTGCGGAGAAGGTGGCGCAGTTTATTAAGGATGCCAAGGCACTTGGGCTGGAGGTGATTGTGAATGTTGGTACGGCGGAAGAGGCTCAGGGGGCTGTTGATGCCGGGGCATCCATTGTTTGTGTCAGTGGAGTGGATGGAGCGGATGGCAAGTATGCAGTTATTGAATCACTTTCCATCCCCGAAGGAAGAACTGTTTGTACCATTGCAAACATTCTCGCTAAGGACAATAAGGCATTGGAAGAAGTGGAGGAGGCTTGGGTATGCCGTGATAAGGGGTTCAACTGTGTATGGGTGAGCGATGCTTTGTACAAGAGTGGGGGTGATCCTTTGGAGCATCCTGGAGCGGTTATTAGGAGTATGCAGGCGAAGAGCTCTGTCAAGTATGCAAGTCCCATGGCGAGGGCTGGAAAGGGAGAGGGAGCGAGGGAATATTTGGGAGATATTCTAATGTAATGGGGGAAGTTGGGATTCAATTTGGTTTCCAAAACTTACAATCGGTATCAAATGATGTGAGATGGACGAAGAGATGACCGAGAAGATACCTCTGTGCCTTTGCCATCAGCTGTGCCGTCAGCCACGCTCGTGACTACCATTCCTCGGTCTGGGCAACTTTTTCCGCCGCGGCCCGTAGTAGAATGAGCCTCCATTGAACAAAATTGGCCGCGACAATGAATAAACCCTATTACCAACATTTGTTCCTCTTCATATTTGTAGTTCACATTCGGCGGCTTTTGT
>JAZGVS010001123.1:0-10680 GCA_037356235.1 Bacterosira constricta
CGCCCGTGCTACACGTGTAACCTGCGATCTGTACGCGGGAATAATGGGCAGTGGGTGCCCACGAACGTAAGCCCCGACCTTATTTCCAACAATCTCACACAAATAGGAGGGCACCAGGTACATTGGGATGAACCTTGATTGCGAAAGGCGTGAAGTATCCTCGCCAGCCACAGCAATGCATGGTGTACCTCTTCGAAACCAATGCAAGAAGCAGAGCGGGGGTGCACTTCTACATGTCTGACAATTTCCCTTCCCCCCCCCCATAATGGAGCCGTCCAGATCAGACTATTAATTGGACGTCTACGACATGCCTCTGCTCAACCAAGTCAACTTCATATCCCAGCCTTTCTTCAAAAGTTGGTACCATGTGTACCTAAAATACTTACGATAATTTCTAGCTTGATAATAAACGAACAAGCTGAACCAAGTCAACTTCATATGCTTCAAGCCTCATCATAAACTTGACAAATTAATTATTTCACTAACAGGGACGGCTGAGAGAAACTGTATCAAATGACCATCATTCAGTCCTACTGCACATCCCACTCCAAACAGTGAACTTAACCCAAATCTAACATAAACCTAGATGTATTAGTAATACCCCACAACTTTACTCCACATGTCACTGACATTTTTTCAGATATTCTCTCCGTTCCCAGAAGCAGCAGACTCATAAAACCTTATGGATTCATCAAATGAGAGAGGGAGTTGGAGAATCAAATCAATCAATCATAATATCAAACAACTATATCTCAGAAAGTACATACCTTATCCAACCACTATACTTTCCAGTAGAAGTAAACTCCTGAAACAACTTGAGAGACCCCACACCTTCATTGATCACAAGTGAGCCAGATTTTCCAAACGTGGCGCCCTTTGTTTTACCTTGTTCATACATAATTCCTTTGTCGCAATAAATGTAGAATGAGGTTAGGGCAGAAATTGTCACTTCTTTATCCAGTGCTCCTAATTTCGAACGCTCTCCCTTCTTCATTGCTATTACTTTTTCCAGCACAAGCTCCCAACCGATGTCAGTTTCCTCGTATCCTCGGTAGTCTCCAACCCGCGTGTACACCATACACTTACTATTGCCATCCTTCTTACCCACGACATCAAAGGAAAATACCGTCAATTCCCTGGTTGCTTTAACGCTAAACATTTGCCCACCTGAACTGGCGTCGGACTTCGAATTTGTTTTCAAACTCTTCACCACACAATCTGATGGGCAAGTGCGGGGCGTCTCGCCAGCATCGCACACTAAGTCACCACACTGATGCCCCTTTGTTGGAGAAGGTGTCGGGCTCGGCGTTGGGCTCGGCGTTGGACTCGGCGTTGGGCTCGACGTTGGACTCACCGTTGGACTCAGAGTTGGGCTCCCAGTCGGCTGCGGCACAAACATTATCTGAACACCAGTCGGCTGCGGCACAAACGTTATCTGAACATCCGCATATCCAGAACTGTCACTATCATTGATCTCGTTCACCACAATCACCAAATCATCGCCCGAATTTCTCCAATTGGGGATGATGGCAGTTCGCCCCTCACTAAGAGTACCCATGAGAGAAATCTGGCCTCTCCTCACCTTGGTTATTGTGACCTTATTGTCCAAAAGTTCGATGAGCCATTCGGATGGTCCGCCAGATACAATTTGGATGGTGGCTGGGAGGTTGGAGGAGTTGGCAGTGTCATCGACAGACCTGATGGTGCCTGACCAGGTTCCAGAGTCGAAAACAATCGTGTCAGTCACAGTTGGACGCGATGTTGGTCTATTTGTCGGTGGAGCCTGATGTAAAAGAGAATTTTCAAAAACCATTAGTGAATAGCTGTAGCATACACAGACTCGTCAAAACTGAACCTGCCCTTGACAATTCACTCACAGATGGGCTGGGAATCGGCACTAGAGATGGCTGTTTTATATTAGGCGAAGAGGGGAATATATGCTCAGGATTTGAGTAATATCAATATCAAGACAATCAATAATTTTATGCTTGACTTTCAAAACAACTCAAAACTCACACTTTTGGTTGGCGCCTCGGTTGATACTATGATGACTAGCGGGATTTCTGTTGTTGTAGGTGGCACCACCTCTGTAGTGGCTTGAGGAGGGTCAGTAGTGGCAGGTGGCGCCTCTGTAGTTGCTGGAGGATCTTCTATAGTTGCTGAAGGATCTTCTGTAGTTGCTGGAGGATCTTCTCTAATGATAGGTGGCACCTCAGCAGCCTCTATAGTTGGAGGAGCTCCGGTAGTGGCAGGAGAAATTTCCGTGGTAGCAGGAGGAGCTTCGATAGTGCCAGGGGGTGGCACTTCACCTTCATTAGCCTCTGTGGTGGCTGGAGGAGCATCGGTAGTGGCAGGTGGCGCCTCGGTGGTGATAACAATGGGATCCGTTGGCTATCAGAAATGTTAACATGGAATAAAGAGAAATAAGTTAGTAAAGTCTTTTGATGGGGCAAATAAATGAAGACGATAGCCAGATACTACCAAGTCTCAACCTACAAACTCACGTTTTTCGTTGGATGTTCAGTTGGATGTCTCGTCGGATACTGTAGAGACAGATCAATCGTCTGCTCCGTCGAAGTTTTCTCTGGCTTGGTCAACTGCGTCGTTGTAGAGGCAGTAGTGCTTGTTGAATCAATAGTCGCCGTCGTGGCCTTCTCGCAAGATGACTCCATGCATTCGTCCATAAACATACACATGTATTCCAATTTGCCATCCACATCTTCACAACCACACCTCATGGCATCAAACGTTTCTCCACAGCAAGTTGTTGTCGTTCCATCTGTGCAGCGTGATCCCTCCTCAAAGCATTGGGCACCAGCGCTACATTTTGGTGGAGCAAGTGGGAACGGATTCACAGTGGGATTCTTTCTGGGGTTCTTGGTTGGATGTTCATTTCATAGAGGTGGTAAAAAACTTAGAGAAAAGTAAGAAGAGATATCATTTACACTTCTATGATAAACTCACCGATCCCGTAGGAGAAGCGGTTAACGTCTCTAGACTTGGTTCTGGCATTTCTCCAGTAATACAAAAAAAAATCTCTTCGCTGTCCGATGCTTGGGCGCAGCAACCTGAAGTTGAACATTTCTCGGAAACTTCTGGATCGCTGAAGGAAAACTTTCCATAATAATCGCAATAGCCTTGATAGTAAACACAGCTGCAATCTTCGTGGCTGCCATCGTTCACATAACAATCGGCCATTGGGCAGTAAAGCGCTTCGTAGATGGGGGCGTACTCTTCGCCGAAACAATCAGAGACTTCGTCATTGACACAGAGCGAGTTGAGTTCCTCAGTACAATCACGTAGTGTTGAGGCATCATCGACGCAGGCACACAATTTCTGAGGACAATTAGCAGGGCAGATGAATCCCCCGAGATGGCGTGACATTTGCTCATCTAGCGTTGAAGTGCTGGTCTTGTCGTGGCAACGCCCTCCGATGGATGAGGAACCATCTGGAACACAAACTTGTCTGAGAGGGCACGATGACCGTATTGGCAACAAACCTACATCAGGAGGACCCGTTTCCTCTGTATTGGTGTCTTCAGTGTCTGAAGGCGCAGCGAACGAGGGCTTGCATTCATTTCCAACAGACGCCGACGATCGCAAGCCTGAATATAGGTGTATGTCTTCAGTGATCTGGGATTTCAGCACAATATGTTTTCCATCAGCGCTGGCTACTGCATTGATCGCGATAGAGATGTTTATCGCTGCAGAGACGATGATAGTGGTGACGGTTGCGGATGGAAATTTGAGGCGCATAGTTGTCGGCCGATTTGTATCTACTCTTTCGATGATCAAAGTTTGATATCGATGTGCAGATTTTTTTATGACACAATGGAGGAGATATGGCGTTGAGTACAATTCGTGTCTGTATGTATGTCCTGCCGCCTCTCGTAGGTACGCTCACACCAGATCTTTGATTGGGAGATTGATTGAGCGAGGCAGAGGAGGCATCGGTAGAAAGGAAAGGTTCTTACCATGAGAAGAGTACCTACGAGAGGTGTTGGGTGGCGTCATGTCAATTTAATTAAAGTTTCTCAAGTGCATCCGTTTTATGGACCACTTTTCGTTTAGATCGGTCACAAGTCACAACCACATAGTACAACTCTACATACATACACACAAACATATCAAGCAAACGTAGGAATGACTCCAATCATTGATAGCAACTCGATCGCACAACGTTTGCGGTGATTTTTTCGACCATGAAATTGTTCCATCACCAAGGCCAAGAGGACAAGGAGGCGCATGAGGCATGAGATATACCAAGGCACGAGGAGAAAGTCCTCTTTGGACTGCCCCAAAAAATACATCCAACGCTGCATTCTCCACCTCTTTCTTACTAGGCACTATTATTGAATCGTTCGAATTTTCATTTTTGGCTTCAAACCCCACAGTGCCATGAACATGAAATGTAGAGTAGCGAATGGTACCCTGAGATAAGGCAGTTTCACCGCCATCTGTACAATCCAATTCCAAACTAATCAGAGTATGATCTAGAAAACCTTTTTGGTACATGTTACGAAGATGTTGTTTTGCAGTGGCTAGCTCATACTGCCTTGCAAATATTGAAGTATCTCCTTGACTATTTTCCATATTTGCGTTGCTGGATTCATTCAAGAGACGGGGACGGTGGCGACAGCGGCGATAATGTCGGTTATTGGTTCGAGGAGAAGAGTAGATTGTGAGGCTCATATCAAAGCTCCCAAGATCGACATATTCGACTGCGTTATTGTTTATAGCTGAAGACACGAGGCGGCTACATTCACAGTGTGTGCGATGTCACAATATTTGTTTGATGATATGCAAAGTATATGAGAGACAATATCGATCAAGATTTTGAATCAGACACAAAAAAGTTCATACATGTGTACAATCTCATTGGTACTCACCACCAACAAGTGCCGAGTCCTGATTGTTTTTAGAATGTTATTCATTGGGACAGCATCTCCTATCATTGTAGTGGCATCTTCTGATGATGAAACTACTTCGTAAATTTGACTAAAATCATTCCACAAATCAGTTGCGTTTTTTTGCACACCAGCTTTGTCATTACCAGTATCAGAAGAATCAACGTCTGCATTAGGATCAGAGTTAAAGATGTTGATAGTTGAGTCTGTTTACGGGCCTGGATAATTGAACGCTGCGTCGTCGGCCACACTCACATCGCTAATAACAGAGTCGTCATCACCATCTTCATGGTTGCGGCGCCGCGATGAGAATTGGAAGTTCTCGCGTGAGCAAACTTCTCAGCCTGTACCTTCAGAGCCAGTGCCGCCGTTGCGTATGCGTAGAGCAATGTGGTGTACCGCACTTGAAGCTGGGTCACCATGCGATGGCGGTAAAGAAGTGGTGCCATCGATCGCGGCGGCCATGGTTCGGTGGTGCAGTAGGGATAGAGGTGCCCTTCTCAAATATTGAGATACAAAAAATGAACGCTCGCCAACCTCTGTGATAGAGGAACATAGTTTGATACCTACTGATGAGCGAAATACCTCAGAGTCACAGTGGAAGAAAGCTTGAAGCTTCCCCATGACCAGCAATTATCAAATATTTCACGCCTAATAGAGTGGCTGATGTAGTGCGGTAATTGTGTGCGATGCGCACGTGCCCCGCACATTTTGTTTTCTCTAGTTAATTTTGCTATCTTCAGTACTAGGCGAAGCTAATGGCCATCAAACCGAGCCAATTGTCTATACCAGCCACCCTTCACGCCTAATCAGTTGGAGCTCCTCATTCACCACCACCTTGTCACTCAATTTCAATTCACTGCAATTAAGGAAAGCATGATCACCAACCTTGGTGACAGTAGTAGGAACCTTAATGTTCCTCAATTTTGAGCAATCGCGAAATGCTCCTTTTTTAATAGTCCGGAGCCCCTCATTCAGTTTCACTTCCCTCAAATTGGTGCAACGGTCAAATGCATACTCCCCAACCTCGGTGACAGTTGAAGGAAACCGAATGCTTTCCAATGATGAGCAACGTTTAAACGCCCAATCCCCCACTACCTGGATCCCCTTGTTGAGTTCCACTATCCTCAATTTGCTGCATTCACTAAATGCACTCCCATCAATATGGGTGACAGTAGAAGAAAATTTTACGCTCTCCAACGACGAACAATTACGAAATGCTCTATACCCGATTGTCCGGAGCCCTTCGTTGAGCACCACATATTTTAAGTTGGTGCAATCCCGGAATGCTTCCCGAGCAACCTTGATAACAGCGCCAGTAAATTTGACGCTTCTCACATTTTTGGGGACTCTTTCCACACCGGAGTACCAAAATATTTCGTTGCTTGCCATTGTATCTTAGTTATCGTGCCGTCTCTCTGGAGTCGGACCTGCTTGATAGGCGAAGAGCGATCGCGGAGCAACGTACGGCCTCTGCCTCTGTCCTCGCTCTGTGATTAGGGCTGATGGTGTGCGTGTGGTTTAGGTAAAAAGTATTGTAGCTGTTACTAGTGGTAGTGGCCGCTGCCTTCCATTGCCATTGTGAACATCGAAAAAATTAGTGAGAACAGCGAAGTGCGGTGCATGCAGCGCAGGCTGGTCTGATCTGGTGGGTGGTGGTCGATTTGCGGCAGGCGCGGTGATGGTGATGAGAAGGGAGGCGGGTCGTGGATGGCAGGGCGTGTGGATGGATCTTAAAAGATCCAACAAAAACGGTCGAGAGAGTAGAGAGGAATTAGTACTCATAAAGCGCGCGCCGTCAGAATCCATCATCTTTTCCTTCCGTTCCAGCCGCGGCACCAGCCAAGTCTGTTTGTTACGATATCACGTTATGCTGCACGCTGCGCACCCCCAGCCAGGCAGCACGACGGCACGACCACCGCACCATGATATTGATATCATGATCCATGATCAATACGGAATATGGGCACATTGACAACCATTCACTGACGATGAGCCTGATGCGGATGTAATATCACCAATGAATCCAACGACGCATGGAAGCAATGGCAATGTAGAATGTAACTGCGAGCTCGTAAGGCGACTCTACATATACAGTATACATAGCGTGGATCTGGCGGCGACGAGCGGCGATGGATGTTGGGTGTTGGGTGATACAAATCTAGATGCCAGGAGCAGGGAGCAAATAATGAGTGATGCTATTGCAACGGCGGGTTTAACGCAAGCCAAGAAGAAGAAAAAGAAGAAGACCCCTGGTGGCGCAAATACGAACGCGAATAGGAAGAAGAGGAACAGCAAAAACGAGACGAGAAAAATCAGCTCTGAAACGGTCAATATCAAAATAAAAACCGTCATCACTCTCACTCTAATCCACCAAAGACTACTCTCACACTTGCTCCATCCATTTCAAAAAGGGCGAGGATTCGGCGTGGAGAGATTTGCCGAGCGTTTGGGCGGGATGCCATGTCGTACCGCTAATAAATAGTAACGGATAAGCTGGACCTGCCACCACGTCGCCGTTGTCAAGGCTGCGGCTCTACCAAGATCCCGTTTTTACCAAACGCAAAAACAAGGATGGAATTACACCCTGACCCTGGCACATTGATGGATGAATGATGCCCTTTGATACCCCAACATTGTCACATTTTGAATTCCATTACATTCGAACCCACGATTGAGGAGGGTGGTCCAGCTTGTTGTTCATCAGCAAGAGCCATTCTTATTTTAGTTTGCCTTATTGGAACGGACGGGGGTTTGAACAGTGAAGGGGCAAGAATGCTATCAGAAGCGCTCAATCGTGTTCGTATTGGAGTATTCAATCTTACAGACAACGCTATCGGAGATGAGGGCGTAGAATATTTGCTCTCAGTGACAAACTCTGCTAATTTGGTAGACCTGGATATTGTGGGAAACAGAACGGGCACTCGTGATTTTCGGGCCATCTCTATCCTATGCTCAAGAAATTGTCCGTTGGTTCATTTACAATCTAAAAAAAACAAAGCTGGAGAGTACGGTGATACTTATCTAGATCCCATGTTGATTTCAATTGCAGTGCGGTCTGCAATATGCCAAGCTTTGAGTATTGGTGTCAATCAAGTCATCGTTTTTGGTGGATAAGCCGGATTCAGAGTTCGGTGCATCAGCTAATCAACGACTGATGAGCAAACTGCGTACTTTCTACTTCCAAGAATACTTTGATGTACAGCCACTCATCGGCATTGATGTTGTGCTGATGCCAAAGGTTCTTGAGCTTGTGACCAAGACTGAAGTGTGTATGCAAAGGATGATGGCCAAATTGGCAGTAGGAAGTATCTTAATTGTGTTTATCCGCTAGTTCGAAACTGCCATATGCCTGAGCTATTCAGTTTTCCTTCGCCAGAATCAAAAGCAGAGGAGCTTGAGGCCAAGATTGCTGCATTGGAAGCAGAAGACACCCGAATACAAAACGTGAGATTCAGACTAAAAATGAGCAGCTTGTACTGGAGAATGGACAGCTTCTGTTCAAAAGTTCTGCTTTACCAAATAAGCGATTAAAACCTTGAAACCGAAAGCGCTACACTGAAAGATAATGAATTAGATATTGAATAGTGAATGGTATATGGTAAAAATCATAGTAATCACTAGCAAGTGAAAGTGGGTGATGTTTATGTGAGTGAGCTTTCTTCGCTAGAGATAGAATGAAAACATCACTGTCTCGCCAATATTATGTGTTATGTTATTGTGTATCATTAGCATAGACGTGGATGGAAGCACACAGTCAAAATTAAGCAGTATTCATGTTGACTTTTGCGGTGAATGGTGTTGTGTTGAGGGCTCTAGAATTGGAAACTTGAGATAATATGCTGTTGCCAATAGATACTTGAATAAAATATTCATTAGAGAATAGATTGCTCGTTCACACTAAACGTTAGCTTCACATGAAGGAAAGGTTATCAATGCTATAGCTACCAGAATTATACGTATCCCATGGTATAAGTAACAAATGACAGCAATTACAAAACGCTTAAACTCTTGTGTCCGTGTTGTGAGCGAACAAATGATGCGCTTCAAACACTTCCTGATTGATTCTTCAGTGCCCCTCGAGAGATCTCGTATAATACGCACTATATTGTCTACTGTTGCATCAATCGAGGTAAGAAGAAGATAGAGTAATCCCAAGTCTCTTGAAGTCCTCCTTGTGTTTGTTGTTGTAATGGTCGGACAGAACATTTTTGAAATGGTTCGATGCTGCATTGCTTGTAGAGGTTAGGGAGTTCTCCGACATCTTTGAATAAATTTCTCCAGGAACACTACCAATCATAGTCTCCATGATGTCCACTGCTGACCTCTGGATTTGTTGAGCATTTTCTTTTTCAGCTTGTGCGTTGCCTTTTTCAACTTGTGCGTTGTCTTTTTCCATCTTGACCTGCAGGTAGCAGTAAAAGAGATGTGGGAAATGAACATTGTCATCAACCATTTCTTGAGAAAGACTTGAGATGTGAGGGAAGATAATGCCCTTGAACAGTGGCCAAAGGTGCTTGCTTTCGCCTCCATTCGTTTGCACACCAGTGAAATCATTTAGTTCCAAGGGAAGGAACAGTCGGAGGAGAGATTTGACTACAGGAAAGTCAAACATATCATGGGTGTGCAAGGACATATTCAGTAGATCTGCTATTTTCTTTTCTGTCACGTTAGAACATGCCATGCCATACATGTGAGTCAATTGCATCACGACAAGAATTTCGCCAAACTCTTCCTTTCTCCTCTCAAGGCGAGCATCATGATTTGCCTCGCTTTCATCAACCTGGCGTTCCTTTTCCCAAAAAGATTTCTCATGCTCGCTGAAGTAGTTGGCTGCAAGATATCCATCGCATTCTTGTACGCTATCAACCATGTTGAACTCATGAAACCACTGAAGAAGCGTCAACACATTACCGTTGTTAATCTCAGAATTATGTTTTGATTTCTTCATCATTTGTGACGTGATGAATTCGTAGAAAAGCTTCCACTCTTCGGGGTCCTTGTCGGGAAATTCAATCTTGCTCTGCGTTCCCTCTTTCATACTGGAACTAAGCATTGTATCAAGGTATTCCGACGCAAATGAAAGCATGACCTTGTAGCATTGGAATTCTTGCGCTGAGTCGCCCGATCCAACTGACACGATAACATCAGGAGGTTGAGATCTGATCATTTTTGTCACTTTACCATGATCTAGTAGTGCCATATCAGCAACAGCTCCAGTGCCGGTAGACATGATTGTGTAGGTCAACGATTGCGTTGTGAGTGAGGATGTTGCTTTTTGAATCACGAGGATGAATGTGAGGTTTGAAGTAATTGAAAAAAGTACTGTGCAAATCTAAAAAGAAAGTTACAAAGTCAATACCATCTTACCTGAGGAGGGCCAACAAACGGTAGCAAAAAGGAGATAATTTTCACGAGAAACGATCTGGCAACAATTGTGTTGTGAGTAAGGATGTGGCTTTCGAATTATGAGGATGAGTGCGACAGAGGTAACCTCTGGAGTGCGATGTGCTGGATGGTGTGATTCCAAAAAGTAGTTGAAAACTACCGTGGAAATCTCAACAGAAAGATACCAACATGTACCTTACCTGAGGAGGAACTAACACCAAAACATGTTAACTGCCATGATTGATTTGTACTGCTACCCTGATACCAGTCGCAGAAGCTCAGAGCGAAGCTTGATCGTTCCTATGAAAAAGCTCGTAGACATGAGTCCTCGTGGATGTGTTACACCGGATCGCGGTAATGCCCCACTTTCGGTTCTCGGGATAAC
>JAZGVS010001124.1:0-10694 GCA_037356235.1 Bacterosira constricta
AGTGTCCGATACGGGCCTTGGCCATGACAGGGATGGTGACGGCGTTCTTGATTTCGAGAATCATGGCAGGGTCAGACATGCGGGCTACTCCGCCATCGCGACGGATGTCGGCGGGGATGCGCTCAAGGGCCATGACGGCGACGGCTCCGGCGGCTTCTGCGATTTTAGCTTGTTCTACGTTCATGACGTCCATCTATTTTGTTTTTTAGGGAGATGAAAGGAGAGATGAAGGGTGGAAAAGACGGGTCAGATGATAATGGTATAATACATGAATATATCGTGAACTAATTAAGAGACGCCCTTCATTTGAGTGTTCCCTGATTTGCGAGGTTTGGCAATACACGCCATCGCAGTAGACTTTCGGTGATAGTATCACATGCTCTCGATTTAAATGTTTTTGTTGTGGGTTGATTGGTTGATGCTTCGTCTATCAGCGATCCAATTGAGTGACTTCCTTTCTTTTCTTGTCGGAGCGTATCACGAAAGGAACAGAAAAGCAATCGCACGAACCATTGACGCACTCCCGCATCTCTGCTATCACCAAGCTTCATGTTCAGACATGTGTATCGCCATCAGAAACTTACAATCACTCCTCCCTTAAGCATCTGCGCCAAGCCCTGCTTGACCTTGATAGTACCAATCTGGGCTACTCCATTTCCGTTTGATCCGTTAGTTCCTGACATCTTGACTTATTGATTGTAATATAAATTGAATAATTGTGAATTGTGAGAGACTATGGAGATGACGTGTGGAAGTGTGTGGGACTGCCGGAGATGAGTAAAAAATGGTTTTCTATGGCGCTGACAAAGTAGGGGCGATGGCCGGCAGGGCGATGGTGGTTGTTGTCAGAAGGAAGGAACGGACGGCGGCGGTGGGTTTAGATTTTTTGGCGGGTAGATCTTCTGTATAAAGAGGGTTTAACCAACGTGCCCTCTCTTTGTGTAAATGCCGCTAGCTTTGCTTCTACCGATCTGAGGGTTAATGTGAGAGGCAAATTGTGCATTAGACGGGTTAGGCCCCCAACCCCTCTAAAACGGATGCCACGTGACAAAAAGATCTTTTGGGGTTGGACAAGATGGCGAAAATCGATGGTGCAGGTGGACTCTCAATATTTGAGCGATTGTACGTAGCTGGGAATTCAATAAGTATTTGAGTTGGAGTTCAACAGTGGTGATGGGTGATGGTGAGTGGTGAGTGGTGATCTGTGGTGATGTTGCTTGTTGCTATTTTCTTCATTCAAATCAGATTCAAATGCTATTCGCTCATGACGATGACGGCATGACGGCAGTGAGATATCTAATATCTAATGGGCGGAAAGAAGTAGCCAAGATGACCATGGCGTTCTTTGGAAGAGAATAGAAATATCACACGACATACACCCACCAAAATAAACGTGAGACATTATCATATCCAAAGAACCCAACGGGAGATTGCTACAGAATATTGAGCTTTGCAAATAAGTATTCCCTTCGCTGCATCATCATTCACCATAAGTCATGCGATTGCACAATCACCCTCACAAACGAGCACGCCTCAAAAAAATTGGCAAATATCTATTTGCCATTGCATTCACCGTGACATATCTCGTGCACAGCAATATTATCGACAAACATGACGTCTTGGCCCATCATGATAACATGTCAGGAAACACCACTAAAACTACCAGTGGAAATACCCACATCTACCAAACAAATGCCAAGTATGCATACACCAACTCTCACTCCCCCTACCACAGTATGAATCCAAACATTCGAATATCCTTTCGTCTACACGATCCAAAAAATGTGCCATATCCCGACAAATTCCTATCCGTAGTTCCCTACATGTGCGGGCGTGACAAGGGCGACTTACCCCCATCTCTCTCTGGTCGTACAATATTGAACTTTACAACTACCATAGCTACTGATTTGAAGATACTTCATTTGGGTGATTCGTTAGGCCAACAATTTGTACAAGGATTTGATGCCTCTGTCCTTGGCAAAGGGTATGAAAGCAATCGAAACGTATTGCAAGAATACTTTTACGAAGGCAGGATTTACTCTCACAATTGTCTATCGGTGGCAGCACCCATTCGAGGTGGGGGAGTGAGTGCATATTGGAGAGTTACTGATTTGATATCCAAGATTAATCGTAGGAAAGAAGCGGCATGTGCGAAGGAGGAGTTGGCATTGAAAATAAGGGTTGGTTGGAGTATGAAGCAATCGATTGCTTTGGTGGGTCATCGGTATCATGGGAATGTGTCGGATGATGATTATGCAACCAAAGAGAAGAAGACGGGACAACAGTCATCATCACCCTCCTTTCCTGTTGGGAAATTTGATAGTGTCATCATGAGAATTCCCCATGGATGGATGGACATTCCTGATATTACACGAGAACGCATCTTGGAGGCTATTCATTTGAGTCATGAAAATCTTGGCGTGCAAACAGTCATCATTACAACACTACCCCTGAACAACAATGTATTGAATTCATCTGACTGGAGAGGGATAAACAAAGTCAATGGAATTATTCGTGATATTGCACAAACATGGACTAGTACAGTAACAGATCCTGGTAAAGGAGTGCAATGGGTATTGGTATTGGAATTTGGTGATTTTACAAACCAAATACTTTGGGAGAATGCACAGCATCTTGGATATGATATACCCATGACTGAGCTCACACAAAAGCGTGGTGATGGATGGGAACTATCCGGAGCAGAATTTTTACTAGATCGACTACCACTAGCAAAGCGAAATTGGCCACCGTCGATTCCCATGGTCTGCGCAAAGCAGCCATTGAAAGATGGGAAGAATTGCCTTCGCAATAAAATTTCATCAGATGGTATTCATTGGTGTATTGAAACACTGGGGCCGAGGTATGCTGCTGCAATTGCGTGCCTCTTGGGGTGTGTGTATAATGGTAAAGGATTGGATAAGGATGATGGAGACATTAGGAAATGTGAGCAAGAATGCAATGATCAGTTCATGTCTATAACTGCTGTTGATGGACGATGGATTGGAAGTGAGACTACCATCTTTTCGCAAACGAATCATGGTTCTCGTGTTAAGGCATGAGCTTGGAGTTGTGGCAATGATTTTATTCAGTCTTGCTGTATCATTGACAGCAGCAATACTACCATACACTGTTTTGGGTGACTGATATGAATCGGGAGCATGTATGGTGAATAAGATTACCAAGCGAATCTCTCTAAGTGTACGGCAATGTGCTAGATCGTAGCAGGTGGATGTGGCAAAGGTACGAAAGGGAACCAAAGTGTTGGGAGGCTGTGCTCGTACGTATGGAACAGATGATATGAATGAGCTTCTTGTCAATGTTGATATTTTATGTTGCTTTAACAATTGGAGTACAATTTTACACACATCTTGAACAAAACACGGAAAGAATAGATGAGGGTAGGCCAGAAGATGACGTGGCCTCTCAAAATGTAGTTGGAAATATGATTGATTGGAGCATTTCAGAGATGACACATTCGAATGTGGTTGCCACTAGCAACAAATCAAGTAGTCCCAATGATATATCTTGTTGATTTAAGCTGTTTACGACAGACAAAATAGTAAGAGAAACACTCTTCAGCTGTAATCTTTATTCTGTTCAGAGCTTATAAATACTAGAATAATCAACCTTATTAAACTATCAAACCAAAACTAGCTGCGCGCGACGTACAATCTTCAAACGAATGATCATAAGATCTAGATCTAACCATCACAGAATGAATAGAAGAAGAATGGCGCATGAACACATTTTAGGGGTCGGGCTTGGACGCAAATGTGACAGGCTCAATCCATTGCCCGCCACTTGGGACACGGTTGCGTCCTGTGGAGTGAAGATCACTAATCTCCTCATCCTCTTCATCAGATACGTCCTCTACCACAAAGTCATGCTTTGGCAGATAATTGGTTGAATGAAAATGATAAAATTGATTGTCAGGTTGGGTTGATAGAGTCGCATAGAGTGTAGAACCTGCCTCACCTTCTGCTTTGGCAGATAATCCAACGCATCGTAGAAAATATCTTCTCCTTTGCTTGACTCGTCTGGAGTACCCGCGCCAGCCTTTCTCGTCTCCTGGTTTTCAATGTCAAGGTTCAACATACGCTGGTAGAGAGTATCGCACTTCGCACAAGGTGACTTGCCTGTGTCACTGGTGGCAACTTCCTCGTTCGTCTTGGGGGCACGACCTTTCGGGACTGTGGGTGGGACGTGTGACGACTTCTTCCGACCAAGCTCCTTGTTTGCCCATTCTCTAGCACGGAGACGAGCTTGCATTTTCTCTTCCTTCGTTGCACTCTTTACAGCATACTTCTGTTTGGCGGTGGACTTGCCAGCTCTAACAGGTGATTTGTAAGGGCTCTTCTTGCGCATTGATGGCCTAGTATATTTCTCCCTTACTGTAGTTGTCCTCCCTTTGGCATCGCGACTATTCTTCTTGGTGGGAGTTGCCATTTTGAGCAGCTTATGATTTGTGTGAAAATGCTGTGATGGATTATAGTGAACTGACTCGCACTCACAATCAAGCTCACGATAGAATCCAACAGATCTAGTACGGGCCAGTCGCATCTTAGATCAGTCGCGTTCTCACCTATCTACTCTGACACAAATGGACTGTATTTAGTCTTCGTTTTTTCCCTCGTGCTTGGCTGGACCATGGACAAAATGATTGAAAACAACCATGAAGCTCTGTGCCGCATGCTTCGAAGAACTACCCCAATCTAGCTTCAGCAAGAGGCAATGGCAGCTGAAGCAATACCAAAGGATGTGCACAAATTGTATCGATGCCAATCGAGCAGAACGAGTCGACCGAAGTCAAAACCTTGTCGCCAAACAATGAAAAAAGTTGCTTCATCGAAAAGCTATCCGTCCTTTGCATTGACCCATCATCCAACTTGGGATTAGGCTTAGATACTCTAACAATAAACGATATCAGATTCGGCGCTTCCTTCTTCTTCTTCTTTCTCCATTTCCTTCCTTTTCGTTTATCTCCTTTATCAATCTTGCTTGATGCTCTAACAATCTTTTCTGCAACATATCGTCACGCTTTTCCTTCAAGTTCCATGCACACTATCCAGAAAATGGATATGTGCTTCGTGACTTACCAGCGCTCATGAAGGAGTTGAAGATAGTAATACCCAAGAATACGAGGAAGAAGGCACGTACTCCGGAGCAGGAATACAAGGATAGGATGAAGAGATTTTCCGACCACCTAATACAGTATGAAGGCAACATTACAATTTTGAATGATGATAATGGAGAAAAGATGATGTTGTACGAACTTGAAGAAGCTCAACCTGGAAATGGAGGAGAGGTCACGAAGGTTATGGGTGGGAAGAAGAAAAAAGGAGTTATTATAACCCTTTGCGATGAAAGTGGTTGTTTCAGGAAAAGAGTTAGCTGTCAACAGAAATACTGTAATGCACATACCCCGAAAGTGAGTATCAACTACCATCAAGCTTGATTTACTTGTCTTCGATCTTAAATACTCATATATTTCGATATGTGACTCTTTTATACAACAGGTGTGTGTAATTGACGGATGCACTAGCACGAAACTGGAAGCGTTCTATAGATGTCGGAAGTGTTATGATATATTTAGAGCCATGAAAAAGCAGAACTGAGTGGGAGGATAGCTACAATACATATTTAGCCATGAAAAGGCAAATGGAGGGTCATACATTTACATTTACATCAATAAAACACATTTTTACCACTGTTGATTTTGCCAACACCGGAAACTTGATTGGCCTCCTATGCTAAGTAGATTAGTTGATTTCGCCCATACTGGAAACTTGATCCAAAATAATTGTTGGCCACTTCTTTTACGTTAATTCAAATCCAGCACCTGCCGCTATAGCATAAGTAAGTTTCTCTCTCAGAACCTTCTCACTGCTATATGTTGGGAGCTTTAAGGTGTTGAAACAAGTTGATGCAGATGGAAGTTTATCTCCATCCCTCATGATGCCCACCCTCTGAATAGTAAATGGTGGGTTCATGCTGGCAAATCCCAAGGGGGGTGGTCGCTCACAGGAAGTGACAAAACGAAGTAAGTCAGCTTGGTGTTTTGGGCTAAACGACGAAACTACATTCCAAAACCGCAGCACGTTCCTATCGACCATTGTGTATCCTCCGACATAGCGGGTGTTGGATTTCATATCTGTGACATCAATCTTCCCATCCGATGCTCCACTGATGAGAACTTGGAGCTCTGGCTCATTGAATAATCGCAACCATGCCCTGTCAATAACATCCCACAATCCCCTTGTGAAGGCATCTGACTGCTCTTTGATCCGATCACTAACATGATGCTTTGCCACAAGATAAACATAGCGGCGTTTGTTTTCGTTAGTGACTTCAATATTGGCGCCATTGGCAATAAGTGGCACTTCATTAACTCCAAAATCATCATTCGCGACAGTGAATGTGAGACATAGGTCTGAGACATCTCCATCATAGGACTTAAGGAACATGAGATTGTCATACAGCTGGGAATCAAGTGTGCTAAGGTCTGTGAGGAGGTGAAGGTAGGAGTGATCACCTCTAAGAAATGACAGAAAGAGATGCGCGAACTGAGGTTGGATTGTAATCCCTTCATACATGGCTTTTCCAAGGATCCGTCCAAGAAACTCGAATAAGACAATGTGATCTGAACCATGGGCCAGCTTTGATGACGGATTCGGATACATCAAGGAATCCTCAGTGTTTTTGAACAGAACATAGTCCGGATTAAACGCAAGGTTGGATAAGTCAGTCCAACTGGAGGCAATCGAGAGAGGGTTGAAGACGAAAGAGTGGTGTAGGATTAGAAAACAAACGAATGAAATCATCAAAAATCAGATGAGGTGTGTGAACTTACAACTCCTTGAAGAGCCCCCCAACATCAATCCCAGTCTCCCTTGCGCCTGCTTCGCTAAGGTAACAGACCACCAGCCGCTGTCTCATATCACGTCCAAGCTTGTTCAAGTGGGCAAGGCCATCCTCAAGCACTCTGCCACGGTTCACTTTCACCATAATACCAGGCTTCAAGTTGCGTTGCTCATTGCTTCCTTGAATATCAATCCTGTTTGTTGTGATTATTCTCTCAAAAAGCTTGAGCCTTCTCTTGAACGAGATCAAAAATGGACATATACGGCACACAGGTGTCGAGAGCAATAAGGTATAATCGTTATGTGTCTTGCATCTGCGTAGATCTTGTTCAAGAAGACCCTCTTCTACCCAAGCCTTTGGACAGCATAGAAATCTTCTTGAAGACCTGTCACACAGGTCAGCCATTAACTTTGATGATGTTGATATTAGTGCCAGTCCAAAGTGGCTAGAATCCATCGCTCGTCTGCTCTTAGTTGCCTCGTGAACATCATCTAGGCAGCATGCGCGGTATAACAGCTTTTTCAACAGGAGTATGCATCGTCGTAGTTGATGTTTGGGTAGAGGTTTGTCTAGATCATGAATTTCACCATCATCGGTCACAATGAGTGTGTGGGACAGACAAGTAACAAACATCAAGAGCACCACTGCTCCAGCGTTGCCATCACCTGCGCCATAATTTGAGTGTTGCAGACGTTTGTAAGTTGGGTGTGTGCTTAGCGTCCTGACCGGTGCCGCCCTTTTTTTGACGTCTATAACAGCATACAGATCAGAAACAACTCTTGGATTTGATTGAATGATAGACCACGACGACATAACGAAACTCGTTGAAAAGCACAGAACATTCAATAGTGCTGTCACACAGGGTTCAACAGTCGCTGATGCATGTTCCTTTCCAGGTTTGGCATTATCTAGCGATTGTTGAGCTCTCCTCACAAGATCTACTTTTCCGTTACCTCCCCATCTGGAAATAATGGTCCCATAAGCACGACAAAGTGCAAGGAGGAACAATACACTGTATTCATGATGCGGCCTTTTCACATTGGAGTCTTGGATTTTTCTGTCGAAAGCTTTTTCAGATGATAGCACTGCATTGGTTACAGTCCTGTTTATTGGTCCTTTTCCATTGGCCAACTGTCTTGATATAGAAGATGTATTCATTAGCTTCCCCACTCCTTTACGTGAGCTGCTAGACTTGTTTGATTTCATTTTCTCCCCTGAACCTGATATCAACGAAGTAAGTTTCTTAGCCCATTTGCTAGACTGCCAAAAACTACGATTCCTATCGGTCATCGCTTCTTTAGCTGCCACCGTTGATGCTGATGTTGTACCAATCTCCTCCAAATCCTTCTCGTGTTTCCTATCTTTATCTGTTTTAGTGCTGATCACCTTCTCCGTATCCAGTTCCTCATCATTAATAGCACAAGTGAAAAGAGCGCGTACGTAGTTAGGGCTAAGGATAGCAGACGCCTGCTCAATCACAATATCAGAGAGGACAATGGGAGTAGATGATGATCCAATTGACACCCACTCAACCGCTGACATTCGAGAACTGAACGTTCCTAGAGGCGCAGAGTTTATGAGTGTGGCAAGAAAGTTGAAGTATTCTGCCGCTCCTTTATAGTGAAGAACTGTTGAATTCATGCCATTCAGTGCCTCACATGTCTTTCCGATCTGGATCAAACTCGCAAGTAGACACAATACAGCTGGGGCTGGGCAGGATGTTAGTGAGATATCGGACATGTCCAGAACAGATTCTACACGCCCACCAGACACTTCGTCAGCATTCAAATTGATAAATCTGTGAATATAAACAACCAGTGGGGGAACCTTTTTGTTCCCCTGCTTTGATGGGTTTTGTACCAAGCGTCCATACGATGACGCTGAAACTTTCCAAGTAAGTAACGGCACTGTCATCACTTCTGAAATGAACCGTGAACACAAGCAATTCAGGGTCATCTGATCACTACCAAAAGTTTCCAAAGATGCAATCATATCAACTATCAATCTCAATAAAAGGCTCGCTCTTTCTCTTTCGTCATTTGTTACGCAATTTTCACGCAACCTTCCAGCATCACCCGGTATAGGAGGATTCTTTCTCGTAGAGCCATAGAGAAGTATTGATCTGAGGGATGATATAATATCACAGCTGCAGGGTTTGTTGTTTTCATCCTTTTGGGTTGTTGCTATAGAACTCATTGTTTTAGGTGCCGAGGGTTGAAGCAATATCGAACGAGATTTTTGGTAGACAACATCGCGTGATGATCCGCCACGGTATTGGCCATCCATCTCACTAGACGTATTCAATCGAAGAATTGTGCGCAAGAATGATTCCACAGCAGAGTAGCAGTTGTTCGTGATGTTGTCGCTTGAGATACTTTTAGTGGGGCTGTGACCCTTGGCTTTCTTCTTTTTTGNGACCCTTGGCTTTCTTCTTTTTTGATTGAGTTTGTTTTGCAGAAATGCTTGAAACACACAGGTTCAAAACTTTCTGAAGGCGTGTCGTCCCCCCCGCAGTCTCCAGCCATGGCAATAGCGGATCTAGGTCAAGATTATCGCTCAATACGCCAGGCAGGAGCAAGTTCTTAACAAGTTTCGTCCAGCGTGATAGATCTCTTTCTTCCATTACCATTGATCCAGAATTGAAAGTGAACTCGCCGGTGGAATGATGCTTTCGAAGTGTAGTTGGACATGCAAAGAATAAGAATTGTGTTGTCATGATTGACACAGTTGCTGGGGGAGGGACATATTCTGCATTTGTGGATTGCTTCAAAATACCCGCCAAAGCAATGAGGTCTGACATTCGTTTATCAAAAATAGTTCGATGATCCTCCCTTGCCTTTGTCGCAACCAATTTAGAGCGTATAATTGATTGAATCGATGTGACTGCAGACAATCGTGCCCGTGCCTCAGCGCGTAGTTTCCGCTGCTCGGCTGCCTTTTGTGCCGCGGTGAGCGCCTCTGGGGGTGGCGTTGCAGCGACAATTGACGTTGCAGCTGTTGCATCATTTATTTTTGCACCCACACCAACGTTAGAAGCGGACACGCTCGACGAAGAAGGCAAACCCACAGCATTTTTGCTCGCAGCAATGTCGCCAGCGGAACTCCCCCCATCAGCGACATCAGCTGCCGCCGACGCTTCTCGCCGCTCAACCTCTTTGCGCTTCCTGAGTTCTTTCGCCTCCTTCTCCCGTTTGGCGCGTAGGCGTCGGGCTTTGGCTTCGGCTGCCCGTTTCTTGGCTGGGTTGCCTGCTAGCTCGTCGGTGAACATGGTGGTGGAATGATGCTGATCTAGCGCCGAAGTTTGCGGAGGCCCCGGAGATTGCGGAGGCGCCAGAGATTGTGGAGACACCGGGATGCGGAGGTGCCGGAGATCGCGGAGCCGTCGGGGATTCGGAGGCGCCGAAGATTGCGGAGGCACAGAAGATTGCAGAGCCATCGGGGATTTGAAGGCGCCGGAGATTGTGGAGACGCCGGAGGCGTTGGGGATTTGGAGGCGCTGGAAATTTGGAGCTGCTGCAGAATGTAGAAGCACCGGGAGATTGATTTAAAGGCGATAGAGGTTGCGGAGGCGTTGGGGATGCGGAGGCGCCGGAGGTGTTGTTATGGCCCTTATAGTAATTCAATAGCAAATAAATTATAGGTTCAGTAAAATTTGAATTGAATTGCAAAAACCAAGAAATTTGAAATATGGGCGGACTGGACTAGAATTTAAACTAATAGTAAAACAGACATGTGATGACGTCACCAATTAAGTGACGTCAAATGCCGACAAGATCCGCGACAATATGAAACAAATCTTGTCGTGAATCTTGTCGTGATCCTACCGCTTCAAT
>JAZGVS010001125.1:0-10683 GCA_037356235.1 Bacterosira constricta
CACTGATACTTCCACAAATGCAAAATGTCTATGGTAGCTCTTCATATTTCACCAAACTCTCTTAACTTTTCCAAAGCCAAGAACGCCCCCCATCCTCCCACTAAATTTCTAATCACCCTTTTGTATCGTTTGCAATATCTCCTCTGTAGACACTCCCCTTACAATTTCAATATCTTCTTTATCACATCAAGTGGAAGGGGATCTGGCACGTGTTTAGCATCAAGAAAAAGATACGAAGTGATTTCGGTGACCACATATTTGTCCATTGGCACTGTAGGTATGGATTGATAGAGGGTAGGGGTAAAAACGTTGAAATGAGTATACAGTTGATATTATGATGATTAATTGATTTTGCTTTAGTAACAACTCACCAGAAACACCCTCTTCTGTGAGTCTGTACCAGGTACCACCTGAAAGGTGACTAGATTGGAGCAGCAGAGCATAATGTATAAGTGCACATCACACATCTCATGATATAAATGAGAAATTGGCAACTATCTATACATACCATTCTTCTTCAAGCTCACATCTTGCTGCCACTAACGGATCTGGCTCGCCAACCCCTCCTTCATCACTAGAGTGCTTTCCTTCGACGATACCTGCCGCTAGTCCACTCAACACACGATGCGGCCCTGGCATGTATTCCCTTACAATGGTTGCAGTTTTGGATGTTGAATTCCATGCAAAAACGATAACCGCTCCTCCTGATGTGTGAGTCTGGTCTATAATGTCAAAGTCAATTATTTTATCGTGTGGGTCAATATTGACAGTGCGGCGGATGACTTTCCTCCAGCCGGAATAATGGACTTCTTCTTTTATAATTTTGTAATCGTGTGGTCTGTCTCTCCCCTGTGGATAAAATAATGATGCGGTTGTTGGCCGCGTTTGTGATGATTTGATGGGTACATCAATTGTTGGCGTTGTTGATGGTGTGGCATCGATGCCACGCAAGGCAGATATGATTAGAAACAAACATGACAGCATGATGCCGGGGAAGAAAGCTGTGTGGTAATTCATCGTGGGCATTGTAGATTGATGATGGCAGCTTAGTTGTTGGTTGTTGAGCGCAGCGCTTATTGTTGTGGTACTGTTACTATTACTATGCGATCGGCAACGGCAATACTTGATGGCGCAACGATCGAGGATCGAGATTCGAGATAGATCGTCGAGATCGAGGAGCGAGCTGAGATTTGCGATTTTGTGTGTGGCGGCTGGTGGCGGCGGCTGTTGGTGGTCAAAATAGCGGGAAGGAGATCTTTATTAGCGACATAGTGAAGTATGCATAGGAATTAATAGCGAATCGCCAGAGCTTTGACAACATCACCTTCGAATTGTTCTTCAGTTTTTTTCATTTGTTTTTTGTTCTTTTAGATCTAACATGTATTGTTATTTCACAATAATAAGGAGCTTCTCCAGAAAGAGTAAAGAATGGCATCCGTAATGCAGTGCTTTTCTAGGGTGATTGCTCCACATCGTCTTTCGGGGCTATCAACATCGACAGCTTCGAGACAGTTGGTATTGAATGGACCGAAGCGTGGCTTCTCCACTAATGTTGACTCTCTCATAATCGGAGGTGGTCCGATAGGATTGTCGATTGCGTATCATCTTGCAACTCACCATCGCGACGATGATGGGTCTGACATTACCGTTGTGGAGAGAGATCCCACCTATGCTCGTTCATCAGCTATGTTGTCAGCGGGTGGTATCCGGCAGCAGGTTAGTCCTATCTATACTGTGCTAGATACCTTCTGCAATGTACCAAACAAAGATCCAAAAGGAAGATGTCTGACTCATATAACGAGGGCTTTTTTCTTAAATTCCGTTCTGCAGTTTAGTCTGAAAGAGAATGTTGAGATGAGTTTGTACGGGCGAGATTTTTTACAACAGGCATCCTCTCTATTAAGAGTGGATGATGAGGAAGTGGATGTGCAGTTTCAAGAACATGGATATCTCTTCTTGGCCGCTTCTGTCAAGGGAAAGGAACAATTAATTCAAAACAACGTAGTGCAACGATCTGCTGGGTGTACTGACATTCACCTCCTGGATGCATCCCAGATAAAACAAAAATTTCCATGGCTCAACACAAGTGATATTCACCTTGGGTCCTTTGGACAAAAGGGAGAAGGCTGGTATGTATCTAATTGACAATGAAATGACAGCCGGCCGCTTCAAATTTTCCCCTCAGCTTTCTCTCTCTCGCTTTAGGTTCGACCCGTGGGCCTTGATAAGTGGATTGAAGCGCAAGTGTCAGAGTTTGGGAGTCAAGTTTGTGAAGGGCTGTCCGGTTAGATCAGCGAGAGAAGAATCGAGTGGACGTGTTCTTTCTGTAGATTTGCTTGAGGAGGGTCAAACTGTGGCTAGATACAATGTTAATCATGTTATTAATGCTGCCGGGGCTCATTGCAGCGAAGTTATGGAAACTCTAGCTGGCAGAGGCAATGGAAACGATTTGCTCTATCCTATTCCAGTGGAGCCACGCAAGAGGAGTATGTTTTTTATACACTGTAACACGCAGCAAGATCACGCGGTACCTCAAATCGCTCCATTGACAGTATGCCCAATAACAGGGGTTTACTTTCGTTCAGAAGGAATAATTCAAGCTAACGGAGAGCCCAGTGGAAATTTCCTGTGTGGTGTTTCCCCAAAGCAAGAGGTTGATAGAGCCATTGATGATATTAGTGAATTAGACTGTGCAGATCATGAATTATGGGAGGAAATAATATGGCCAGCATTATATCATCGTGCTCCTGCATTGGGAGAAGTGAAAGTTCAGAGTAGCTGGGCTGGTTTGTATGAATGTGAGCATGTTTTTGTGCTTGGCAATTGTGTCCTATCTTGATACTTATTTCACCCGTTCCACACTGACATGTGATGTTCTTCTTTTTTCTAGATAACACAATCGATCAGAACGCCATCATAGACTTTCATCCGGAAATGGACAATGTTATGATGGCTAATGGGTTCAGTGGCCACGGTCTACAGCAGAGTCCAGCCACTGGTAGAGCAGTGGCCGAGCTGATTTCTAATGGCGGGCAATTTGCGACATTGGATTTAAGCATATTCATGTTTGAAAGGTGTTGGGAGAATAGACCAGTGTTTGAGGCGGGGATAGTTTGAACTTGATACTGCTTGATGCTACAAAAAAGGGTACAATGTTAGTACTTGGGTGAACGTGGGCACAAACGTGTAATTTTAGAGTGATATTCGGCCTTTTTCTGCTATTCTAATGTCTGTCAACTTTCAACTTTGGTATATTCTTTTTGAGCTTTGACGGAGTACTACAATTTGGAATTAGTTCCTGTGAAAGAAGCTGGGCATTTGGAATTGGGACACAGAGAAAGAAACGTTTGGCTTCTCGTTTTCTCGAACGTTAACTGGGTTTATTTTGATGATCCATGCTAGAATCAAAAACAAAGTGGCATTCTTTCATGTCTCGCCCATCATCACAGAGCTTCTCTCAATGGAAAAAGCCAAGTTGTTCATCAGTAGTCCCAAGTATCAGTGTTTGGTTGGTTTTGAGGACATCAAGACCATGTAATTACAGGAGATCACTTGGCTCTTGGACTAAGAGCAAGACTTAACCTTGGTCATCAAGCTCGTAGATATAACGTTATAACGTTTCATATTAAATTACCCATGTGTATGTTACAATTTTTCAGTCCCATACTAGGCAGAGCATTCCTTTTGTCTTTCTTTTCATAAAATGCGAGCCAAAAAGCTCGCTTCGCCGCTAAAACCTCGTAAGATACTGATTTGACTTTGACCGCGAGGTCCCCTAACATAATGCTTTGAATCTTGGTCTTGATTACTTATTAGTTACTTTGCAGATGACCAACATGATCAAATCAATTCGGATACACTGCTTCATTTGTTACTTTGATCTTGATCATGAATGAATAACCCTAAGGATCTGGTCTTGGGAAAGTAAGCAACCAACACCAAGATCAAGAAGTAATGATTCTGAAGTAATAGATTCGGTCTTATATTTTTCTCTTCGCTTCAGACCCAAATCAATTAATTCTCCAAACTAACCAAACATCACCTACAATGAAGCTACTTTCGACTACGGGTATCCTCCTTCTCTCTTCCAATGCTGGCGTCATATTTGGCTCAAGCATCCGTGGAAGTGCTATGGGAAAAGAACAGGAACGCAACCTTGCTGTAAGTTTGAAGCCACACAAGTCAACTTTTACTGTTTGTTTACAGTTGATATTAAGAGACATCTCTAACAGACTCTGCAAATTCATCTATGACCGTCTATTACAGAGCAACGACAATGCCAACAACGGATTTTTTGCTCGGACTGAAAGCAATGCCCAGCAATGGCTTGATGCTCGCAACGATCGTCGTAAGAATTATCAGGAAGCGTATGGCGTTTCGTTCTCTTCTGGGCTTGAGGAGTTAGCACAAGAGTGGGCAGACGAAAATGCCGCGAAGTGCAAAAACAGGTACCCCGGGGCACAGTATGGTGTGAATAGTCAGATGGTGAAGGGTTCAGGATGGTTCAGGTCCATATTCTACTCCCACTTCTGCTGAAAAGACTCTTATGATTTGGGAAAATAGAATTAGCAAGGGCTATCCAGAAAATGGAGCCATGACTCAAGTCCTTTGGAAGTCAACTGAGTATGTTGGATGTGCCTCCGCTTCGGGGGACGGTTGTGCCTTTTCAATCTGTTACTATGCCAAGCCTGGCAACTGTGGTATGGGTCAGTCCAAAGGACTTAACTGGGGAGCGAAAACGTACGCCGATAGAAGTCGCTGTGCGTCAGCGTGTCCCCCAGAAGGTTGCTCCTAAACTATTGGGACAAAGGAGGGGTGTGTTTGATTGGAGAGAATCACGATATAATATGTAGATGCAGTAGTAGATGTTTAACAATAGGTAATTTATCATCTTGGTAATGAAAATCAGATATGATTCATACTTCTTCGATAGCTTTGGAACTATTACTAATTATCTTGTGTAGGGACCAATAATATCAAACTATGTATGATTACAATTCAAGACGGCAACAATTTAATGATAATTTGAGGAACATTCAATTGCTTCAACCTCAAGAACAGGTTTATGAATGCTTGACCAAACAAATACCAACTCAACAGCCCCATGGCTGCATACACTGGAATTGAGATCGCAAGACTTTGACTGTATAGCTTCAGTCTGCCACGCCTCATCAATCGTGTCAATCGAACCAACTCCTTGCCGCCATAATAGGACTTTAATTTGTGTTCTTTCAATCTTTCATGTCTGTCAATTTTGGTCTGTTCTTTCAGTGCCTTGACAAAGCACAGGGCTGCACTTGGTAACCCATCAGGTCGGAGACCTTGCGGAGGGCTGAGATGCTGACCAGTCCAGCGCATTGCCCACGTGTAATGGTGAGCAGAAGATTGTTTGTGTGGGGCGTTTGCGATCTTTGATTCTGTTTCATTCTTGGCATCGTTGACCCCTTGGGACGTATTATTCAGCGATGTCTTGGTCAATGCTGCAACCACAGCAAGATCAGCAACATCTTCCCTTCCAACCATCGATGGCGACTCCACAGTACCATCAATACAAAGCTGCAACGACGTATGATTTGCATTCCGTTTATCATCCGTCAAATCACCCGGTCGTAATACAATTGTATCCACCAATGTACTTGCCTCCATTAACATTTCCCCCATGAGTTCAAACTTCGATAGCTGCGACCAAAATATGTTGGTGAGTACGTTCCATAATCGGAATGGACTGTGGCCTACCATGAGGTGACTTATTCGGATGAATTTGATACGATCGCTTGAGGATGGGAGTTTGCCCTTCTTGGGCAAACGAATGGCATCCTCTCCATTGGAGTTGTAATTGTTGTTGTTTTGACTTTTAGATAAGCCAACTTCATTGCGCTTCCTTCTCAATCGAGTCAATCGAGCTGCAATTTCACTCTCGAACCCTTCCTCTTCCATTCCTGTTCCTCCTGATTTTTCTCTCCAGTGTTTCAACGTTTCTTCNGATTTTTCTCTCCCTTGTTTCAACGTTTCTTCCCTCGTTAATCTCTCCTTCTCGAATTCCAACATTGCACTCCTCCTCTTTTGTTCTCGTTCGGCCTCATCCAGAATCTTCTTTGTTGTCAGATAATTCACATAGTAGGGATGCCTAGCATCCGAACACCATTTTGTAACATCTCTACGAAAGACTCGTAGTATCGGAACACGAACGTAGTCAGTCCAAAAATTCGAAGGACGAAACGACCCCAAACACGAAATGAGTATGGTCGCTCCCGAAACGGCATCGCGCAACGCTTCCTCTCCTCCAGATTCGAGAATGTCCACGTCATTGTTCACCTTGGTATCATTCTCCAAGGATTTAAAATCTCCAGTCGAGTTGTTGTTTTTCCAACCTCTCCCTGCAAAATAGTGCTGTACCTTATCCACCCAAACATCCAACACTCTTTCTTCATCCTCCGTTTCAAATGATTGTTGATAGACATCTCTTCGGGATACCGCATCGCTCACCACCACCTGCAATCGTGGTCCACTCTTTCCTTTCTTGCCACTAGCGCTCTCTACTAAATTATCCATGACCAAATCTTGGTCATCGTACAGCACTTTTTCTAATTTCTTTACATCTCGTACAAATGCCACAACGTCCATGTCCACTCCTGATGATAGTAGCTTTTGGATAATCCTTCGTCCAATACGACCAGAGGCGCCGAACACTACGATCTTGGGACGGGGTGGTGTTTGACCGGGCATGTTTGGTTCTTGTTGGGTTGTGGTGGGTAATTCAAAGTCGGGTGTTGTTGATGTTGTGAGGATGGGATCCCATTGCCGTTGATCAGTCTTTGATTTTTGCGGTTTTTGTGGTTCTGATGAGTAGGGTGACGATCCTCCAACCATGGTGAGCTGTGTGGAGGAAGACGTGGTAGCAGCATCAGCATCAGCGGCGGGCGAAGTACTCGGTTGGAATATTGAATTTGAATAATAATTTGATCGTTGTCGGTAATATCCAATACCATCATGGATGGATCTTCTGCTGCTGCCATACTGCAATTTTTTGTTCACTCTTCTGCTGCTGCTGCTGCTTCTGTTTTCGTTTTCATAGTAAAGCAGAGGAGAGGAGAGAGCCATACATGAACATGTTGTTGTTGTAAAAGGTGCAGTGGCAGTGATGAAGAAGAGGAGCAATGATGACACGAATGAGAGCAGTGGTTCCCTTGCAATTATAGCCATTGTTCGCATCGCCCTCAGGCGAGAAATGTATTTAGTAGTCTGAGTTTAGGTTTGTCTCGCTTTGTGGCTTGTCTCTAGAGTGAAGGGAAAATTGCAGCGGCCGGCTGTCATGGTCAATTATCCACGATATTGTCCATGTTGTGGTGTTGGATCTTTTTGGATACTTTTCAGTGTCCGATCCTGGCGCGCCATTTTTATTGTATCCTCCGATCCAAGAGGTGTGGAAACTGTTCAAATTTCAACAACTCGACCATGGCGGCGCGACGGCGCCTATCAACTAGTTCTATGTGACAATCTCAACCTGTCCTCATCTTCGAATTTCATATTGCATCGTTGCCAAATTGACACCATGGCCGCCCAGCATCCTCCTCTAGCGATCACGTCAGCGCACTATCGTCATCACCATTCGCTCTGTGTCTCTGTTAACCTTCAACACAACCCTGGTGCTTCAATCTGCTTCCTTATCTTCCAGGATCAGTAACGGTAACGAATTTGAGAGGAGATTTATCTCATCATCACTACAACAAAAACACAATCAGACTCAAGTCCGTGACCTTGGATGATATAGGATGATATGATGTGCATGGCTAACAGTTTGGCAAATTGGGGCAAATTTATTCTTTTCCTTTACTTTATCTTCGGCCCAAATCCGTCGATTCACGGATTGGTCTCCTGTTGGCTGGCAAGCACTCCTTCATTTCAATTCGATCCCCTGTCACGGTCCCTACTTCCCGTACTTAGCGGACAGGGAGGCATATCAAATGAAATTGGAGGTGTGCGTGATAGTTCAGTTCAATATTCGAGAGGTTGAGAAATAGAAATCAATCCATCGTACATCATCTGATATCTTCACACAATCCAACATAGATGGTACGGCTGGGTCAGCGGGTGTATGTTATGTCAGAGTATGTGCCGAAGGAGCTGGCGAGTTCAATTACAAGGTCATTTTGAGTAGTGATTTTGATGTTGGCGATTCACATGTGCTCTGTATCAATCTCTTCTTGATCGCTCACATCATCCCTTTTCATGTCATCTTTTGCCCATGGTGGATACAGGGGAGGCAACGGCCTAGAGCGCAGTCCTTCTATTGTTATTCCTATTTGTGATCGATCATAGTCATCATCAACCATAGTCATCATCGTCGGCAACAAACTACAAAATAACATATTCATCGATTCCATCATACTCTAATATACTCCACATCCACATGCCCTCTGTGCTACATGGCAACTTGCAAAAACAATAGCTTATTTCCATTGGACAGATTTTGATGATGTTGTAATGCCATGGCGTAGGTAGCCACGAGACTACTCTTGCCATCTCTCCTCTATAAGAGGTAGTATTTCAAAGAATGGCAAAAATTGTATCATGCACAATTAAAAGCATAACAAATAAAATAATAAAAATCGGTGTGTAGGAAGCAGTGCATCCCATCAAAAAGTGATATCACAGGGCATATCATGGTCCCATGATATAGATGATGCACAATAACCACAATCTCAAAATAATATCAAAAGATATGTGTTTCCAAAGAATACATAGCTTTTTTACCTGCCATTATGAATAATAAATGATCTTCATCGAATCTGCTCTCCATAGGGCGTCTGGAATTCAATTGAAAATGGATATCCAAGTAGCAGTGGCCATTATTATTGTATCGGGGTAGCTCAATCGGATGGAGAGTACATACACATGAATCAACTCACCTCTCTTCTTCTAGCTAGAGCAATGGTCTGCTACGGGAGATAATAATTGTATGACCAACACGAATGGTTGAAAAAGAGCATTCTGGTATTCAGAAGAAATAGGCAATATACTGCTAGTTGGGTAATGAACGTCTAAAGAATAAAGTAATGAATTAGTAGTTCATAATCATCATCCTTTTGAATGATGGTGCTCAGCAAATATCCTTTCACCGTTTTCCACTCAACGGAGTATCTGTTCTACCATCTTGAGCCCAGCCAAAAATACGCTCTTGCTCTTGCTCTTGTTTTCGCTTCTTGTCCTACGCAAATGATCTATTGTAATTGGGTTTACCTCAAACATTTACCACCAGCGCTAAGCTTGAAACCAGCAACCTTGAGCTTGCACTAGCACCAAATCTGTCCATTGCAATGTTCAGAGTTTAAATATGGTCTAGCCAATCATTTGAATGCCAGTTCACCTTCATGGAACGGCATTGTCTTCAACAACAAGGGCACTGTGGTGCTAGCCGTGCACTCAGTCTCAATTCATAGCACAGCACAATTGACTCATCCAAGTAAGACCTTGGAATGTTGAGTTCTATAAACTTGATTTTATTTGATTCTAAAAAAGGTCTTCCACTCCAGTCAAAGCCAGCGCAATTTTCAATTATCTTAAAACGAAGTAAGGCATCTTCTACCATATCTATATCACTCACAGATAGTGTGGAAATTATACATAAATTGCATAAATCTTGGTATTAGCAAATCATAACTACTCAAGTAACACACTCAAACTAACTAAAACACGTAAGATGAAGATGTCCAGTTGATTGTCCTGGGGCACCGCACAGCTTGTTTTGATTCTCATTCTAGCATAGAGCACGAATAAAGTGTTGATGTATAACAATTAGCAACACTTGCACTTGTGTTTGGATTGCCACACCTCTATGATGCGGTGTCTCTTATTATTCTAGGCTCAACTTTGCAAAAAGGACGTTCAAACAACAAAACACTAAATTAATGAATACTATTTTTGAAATCAAACACCGCATTCTTTATTTCTTAAAATAGATCAAAGAGGAGTTGCACACAGTGGTCCATTTGCGCATGACTCTCTCTCGTCTCTCTATATTCTCATCGATATATTACATTGGGATACATCATTGATATTGTGCACATAAATTGTCATCATAGGATTTTCCGGAATGTACACCGGTCACAAAGACAAACTACTAATCATAACTCATGATGACTTCCAAGCCCCTTTTGGCAACAATCTCTCATGATCAATGTCCCTTCTGGGTGCAGCCCTCGACACTACTCCATTGACAGGTAAAGAGTACTTTAGAGCATCGCTCCTCGCCAAACAAGTCACAATTTCTGGATCCAACAATCGATGCAATTGGAGCGACAGGGCTTGCCTCAGGATCCTCTGTGGGAACAGCCGCCGCTCCGCTTCCATCGGCGACAGAAAAGACGAGGTCATCGTGATCGTCAAACTCTGCCTTTCCGCCATCGAAGCAATAAGAACCTTCAGGGAGATTATACCCGAAGGTGACACGTACATGGCGTGGTTGGCACCCTTAGCCTTAGGTAGGGTATACTCCATCTCTAAAGTTTGTAGCCCAGGATAGGATTGTTGGAACTCTACCCAACAGATACATCCGTTCGGCCCTGCCCCGAATAGCGGTCCCGCAGGACTGAAGAGCCCCACCGGGTAGAGTACAGACCGTACACTTCCACGTGTAACATGGGTTGCCAGAGCACCCATCAAGCTACAATACATACTCATAGC
>JAZGVS010001126.1:0-10678 GCA_037356235.1 Bacterosira constricta
CAATAATTCATTCTTGTCCAGCCAGTAGCATATAGTCTACTTTGGAGAACAGCATATAAGATGGCAAACTCCGAACTGTGACATGTACTGCAATCTCAATTACCAAGAATAGACAATCACACGGTTGCATCTCATCGCATCGCATCGACAAGTGTCCATAGTGTGCTCTCGTTTTCATGTTCGCATTCACAAAGGAGAGGTCTGCAACTCTAGGTATCATAGTACAACTGGTCGCCATGATGGTTTGAAGAATCAGGCTCACCAGTTAAAGACAGAGTATTTAACCATCCAAAGTTTGCGGTTAGCAGATTCAATACCCTAGCCAATCATCAGTATCAAGCATAATGGTTCAATGGTGATGTATCACCAGGAACTCGACTAAAATCACAATGAATTTCATAAATATATTCAGGTGGCCTGTTTTTGAGAAAGAAAAGCAGGCTGGGAATGTGGTTTCAGATACAAAAACAAATCATGACATTCTAACAAAAACTTGCCATTTTGTTCCTTTCAATAAGTATCACCATCACTTTCATTAATGGCCACAGGACTGTATACAATGGATGCTCTTCCACCCAATACACAATAATACTATTTAACAAACCAATTTCAACTAGCACATTGATGGTTGCTGTAGTGGTTGTAATTGGACTAACACCCCGTTACCACTCCATGATTGAGCATGGCGGTTTCATAGTGCTTGCACCAATGGCTGTTGCAAACGCCGGTCTCTTGACATACCAATCAAAACAAAGATGGATCTAAACCTGACCAGTGTATTAAAAGGGCAGTCATAGAGACTTGGGTCCACCCGTATCATGGTTCAACTCTCAGCAGAGGATGCTCCCCGATCAATAGATTGAATGGTTGTCTCATATCATATCATAAGCGAAATCATTGGTAGAAAATACCACCCGTAAGTTGACAAAGGTTGGGAAATTGTATGGTGCACATGCATCGATGAAACCTGCTTCGAAACAAACTGATCCATTCTGGTTTCACATAGTCAAAGTGAAGACCAGATATCACTCTTGCTCCAACAAGAATGCAATGTTCATCAGCAGGAGCATTGTACAGGAATCAAATATAACGCTTCTCCACGCTGTTTCATATATCATCATTCTCAGGATTCATCAAATCACAACAAAGACATGTCAATATCCTTAATTCTAATTCATTGATACCAACGAGTCTCACAATCCTATAACCCCATCCTGTCCTTGTCTTGTATTCTAGGAAACAAAATTTGGCAAAGCATATGTGACTTGTGTCATCAAATCACAGGTGATAGTTCAAATTTCTGTCAACAAATTTCATGAGATATGATTGAAGGAGGCATTGGTGTTAATTGTCCCCTTATTATGCACAGCAAGAATCGTCTCATATCTAGGAGAAGTGGTGCTGGGCTGTATCATAAATGCGGTAATCCGTGCCTGTTGATGGAGTCCAAATTTTATCGTCCCAAATCTACCCTACCAATTTTACTGGTGTCATAGCAGATTTCATTCTGTTGTCTTCTTCTCTGCAAACTGAAAGTAAATCCGTCTCATGTTTGAGTTAAGAAGAAAATTTGGCAGAAAATTCAAGTAAAGCTGCTGAATGGAATGGAGAATGTGTATCGGTACTTTACCGAACTCAAAAGTGATTGCGCCAGAACATCATTCAAGGCAATCCATTAGCATTCCACCGTTTAAACCGGTGCGTATCAATTCTGTGTTATGATCACCGGTCTTTGCACATCATGTGTGCTCTACCCAAAGCTTGAATAGGTAATACCATTTCAATCCTTCCTTTGTGAAGTCTTGGTTCCATTGGTACCTATCTGGGTGTTGCAGAGACTTTGCAACTCATATTAGAAAAATGAGGTACAATCTGGTACAATCGAGAGCAAATGCAGTGCACCAACATTTCAAATACTCAAAATGTAATGCATTCCTCAACAACCCTGCATTCCTAGCAATGATACTACGTGTGGCCGTTGTCACATCATCATTATGAGACATCAAGTGGTATTAGTTCTCATTGCTGCTAGGCATTTTCACGTCTCCGGTATTCCCAAATGACCATTTCCACTAGAGCATGTATGTACGATATTGGTGATCAAATTGGTATTGACCTTGAGGTTCAGGATTGGTATCATTATCCTTAATCTACGAGCTTTGCACACATGTCCCTGTCATCCTAAATACCTAATATTATAATGCTACGTCAAGACTCAAACCATCTTGGAACTCCACTTTATGCTACATCCTTTCACCTTAGGTCTACGGCGTCCATCAATTCTTTCGGGGGCACATAGAATTGGCTTACTCATTCTGCAATTCTAATACTCACCATAACTAGTGATGTTCACCTCAACGACTAACACCTGATTCTAACTGTAACATTGTTGGTTTTGGTTGAGAGCACGTTCCCTAGGCAAGAAGTTTGTCCGTTGACTTACTAACCACTACTAGGTGCAACCGTCCACAGCGCATGAAAATTGGCAGATCCCGTGATACTCTGGTAGTCTGCCAGCCCCGTAGCCCTGCTAATTGGCAGAAGTCCCATCGCCTCCCATGCGTATACCAGAACAAAGCCAGGAATCATAGTGTATGTCAGTCAAAGAAGCCCCTCCCACCGCAGTCAGTAGCTATGTTGATCAAGCCTAGATAGGGGGCGCTCAGTACTTTTTTTTGCTTAATGGATCCTTGTAGCACTACTAAAATAGACTATCGCAGCGAACATAACTTTTTCTAACTCCCAATATTCACTGAAAAATGCTCCATTCCGTGACCTTATACTGTCGAGCGGTGTTTCTGGGCGGTCTCTGGCATAAAATGGCATTACATGTATAGCCACAGACCCCAAGTCAGCATATAATATTTGAAATAATCCTCGGACATATTATATTGAAGTTGGTATTGATAAATGACTCTTTGTTGCTAGTTATATTACCCATTTTTGGCGGACTTATGAAATGTATTGAATGTGACTGGAAACTTTTCGGTTTATCAGTAGGATTTTTCAAAAAAATGTATTCTATAGTGATTAGCGTGTAGTATCCATATTCCTCAAAATAGACTCATTGGCATCATTATCATTAGCATTATCTCTACCTTCAACCACTATCATCACTAGAATCAGAACAATCCTCCTCTCTTCTTCTTCTTTTAGCTATGTACTATATACCGCCGAGCGACGTTTCAAACCATTTACGTGCTGTTTCTTGTATAAAATGTCATTGTACGCACATTCACACACCACATCACAGCATATAAGGTTTGCAATAGTCCACAGATACATAATGTGCCAGTTGGTAATGATAGCTGATGCTTGGTTGATAGTCAAATTACCCATTTTGGCGTGCTAATGGCATGTATTTAACAACGGGAAACATCTTTCGTATTATATAGTGATTAGCAGTCACCATCCGCATTCACAAGTATGGACTCATCAGTATCAGTAGCATTATCTTCACCTTCACTGTCATCATTAGATTGATCCTCCTGTCTTCTTTTTTAGCTATGTAGGTGTAATGACTATTATCGACATGCGTGTTTGTATTTTAACTAGAACTTCTATACCGGCTTCTTAATGACTTCCTCACCAAACTCTGTGTTTGTTTTTATCACCTTGCTGATGTATTTGTGGATAGGATATGTTGCCTTGTTGTAGCTCACAATACCTTGCAACTACTACCATTGCTAACAATGCTACAATTGCTACCACTACTTGTTGAAACACTGCAAGATGCCTATCACAAGAAGACACCTCTTCCATGTGTAACTACCATTATCCGAGCGCAGGCCCTCTCTGCCCACGTACGACCACATGTAGGCCCTAGACACATGCAGTTGTTGTCGCACTAGTCGGTACAACTTACACCATAGAATTCCGCCAGAACTGCATCAGTAATCCTAATCAATCATTCCGCGATGTCTTCCAAGCTTTCTTGACCCTGTACGGTGGATCCAATGAAATCGACCGCAAGCTCGACCTTGACCGCATGGAAAGGAATTGGCACCCAAACGATGGCATCCAAATCAGTACTGGCATTGAGTATGCATTCTTTGCAGGACAAGCCATCACTGATGTATCAGTAGTTGACATGGGCATCCACGTCATCATAAAGACAGGCCTCTTTGTACACGACTACAAACTATGGCAACAACAGTTGGACAAGTCATGGCTCAACTTTGGCATCTTCTGGAAAGTACAATCCAAACTCAAGAAGAAGATAGTCCGCGCCGGCCAGTTGGGATGAGGATATGGCATGAATGCTGAGGAAATCAACGATGATGAAAGCTCCCGTCTGTTCGAACAGAGCATTGGTCAGTTTGGACAAGCCCGTGCTGACACCAGAGCATCAAACCAATCTCTCACCACCAACAGAGCCAACCTCACCAACAACGTTGATGCATCTGTCTCACAGTTAACACAGTAGATGAATAACATCCAGGCAAGTCTCCAATGGAGTGCTTTACTTTACGTACATCAGGGTAGCACCGCCAAAAATCGCTTTTTAGCTAGAAAACGAAGAGAACACAAAATCTTCAAAAAATATCGTTGCGCACGAAACTACACGAAAGATCACAAAAGCCACAGAACAACGCCGCGAAAACCACCATCCCCAACAATAATGGCCGATCAACTCTCATTCGTCGGTCGTCAATGCGAAGAGGCAGTTGCTCGTTGCTGCAGTCGCGGATTTTGAACAAGGCCACATCCCCACCACCAATTCGCCCATCAACCCATCTCGCTGTGCCCCGCGTGCTGCTGCTGCGATGAGACTGGGATGATGACGAGCGATCGCGGGGCAGTAACGAGCGGCGAAAATTACAATCATGCTTCGCATCGAAATCGTCGTCTCCTTCCACGCTTCGAAGCCGGATATCCACATTGCTTTCTGACTTCCCGTGCGTCGGTCGAATTATATTGTGTGGTATTTGGGCAGCGCATTAATGTTAGTGTTTATCCTTCCCGCCCAGCGGGCGGTACCGTGCCTCCGCCGATGAAATTAGATGGGGAAACCGATGGGAATATGTGGGGGAGAATGTTATTGATGGAACCTTTCCCCACACACAACACCACTCAACAATCAGCTGGGCAGCCTAGGACATTATTTCAAAAGGTAAGTAAAATTATTACAATTAAAGGACGGGTTTGTACATGAAGTTGCACTGGAATGACCATGTCATCCAGGCGTCATTTAATTGTCTTGGGCATGCATTTTCTTGGAAACCCCGACTAAGGAACCATGCTCTTTTGCACACATTCACTGCTCTCTCGTTCGCCCCACGATCATGTGCAACAGCAGCCGTCAGCAATGTCCCATCCCTCCCAAACCGCTTATCACTCTGAGCCCAAACTGGCTGCAACACACGCTGCTTTCCTGCACGCCATGCCACCATCTTTGCACGGTATCCCTTGTCGTAGATGTTTGTGAAAGGTACGATCTCTTCCCCTATTAAATCATTATTTTGAAAATCTTCCTGCTCATGCAAATACCCTGCTCTTTTGTTGTAATCTGTATCACTCACTGCTCCTGTCCACAAATTCGCTGTTACTATCCACCCACAAAGTTGATTGGACACGCCTCCCTTAAAGCAGTTTTGTGCGTAGTATTTGCTGTAAGTAATACGATTCAAATCTGCATCAGAGAAGGCATATGCCGGAATATTTGTCATGTCCCAAAAAACTGGTCTCAATCCATCGTACTTTGCACTCCATTTTTCAGTATTCCGCAGAGTCATATCTTCGGCATAGGAAACGTAAGTTGGCCAAGCATTCCGTGCACGTCGTTCAATACTGTACTTCAGTGCAATTTCTTTTATGATGTGTCTGTGGGCGGGGCCATAAATTTTTGAGATGTCTGTTGCTCTGGTGATAGTTCTTCCCCATTTGAATTCGAAATGCATGAACCATGCCTCGTACCACGTGAGAACCGTTCGCTTTTCTGTCGCGAGAACCGTGTCGCCATTGCAAATTATGAAAACATACAACAATAAATGCTGCTGTGTTGGGAATCCGGTCCTACGCTTCACTTCAGCATCGTCCAACATTGGCGTGACTGTTGGATGGTCACAGACATTCTTGCGGCGTGGATTTTTGTATTTTGGGACCTGTGGTGTATGGTGGAAAAAAATCTTGTTTGGGGCGATGGTCGCTGGTGTTTCCCGGTGTACATCCATGCCCACAGCACGCATCAATGATGGATTTATGGGAACGTGTTGGTCATCTGAATTATGCTCCCAATCTTGACATCGTGCAAGCTTCTCCTGCGCAAGTTGTGACTTCAGATGCTCACATTCTGCCTGCCAAATCAACGTCTCCTCTTGAGCGTGCTCGATTTTTTCTCTAACTGTTGTTGGCTTGATTGAAGCGATTTCATTCTTTGCTTCTTCAAAGCAGAAACCAGGTGGCACTTCACCTTCAACAATGGTGTTCAGCAAATCTGCAACACGCCGGCGAACATCACGATCGTTGCCCAATCCAAGTGAAGAAGAGGATGGGCCAAGGCTTGATTCCGGGCCAAAGTCTTCAGGGACGGTAAGTCTAAATGCATGGTTTACAGTGTTTCCATTAAATTTCACATCACACCGTTTGACCACTGAATAAAATTGATGACCACTCTTGCAAACAAATAAGTCCTTCCTTTTGTCATTTGCTTTGAGACCCATTCGACGAAGGATTTCTTGGCGCAAAAGAATTTTACCATGGTAGTTGATCATTGACTGCATTCGAGGTTCAGCTGCTTCGAGCTCTGCAGGGTAAGCAGGTACGCGAACGAAATTCTGCATCCCGTCGTAGTTGTTATTGACTTTGCACTGATTCATTCCACACTTTATAAATTTCCGTCGCTTGACAGACTTTCGCTTAGGCTTTGGCTTGGGTGCTGTATGTACGGTTGGCAAATTCTGACCACGTCTTCTGAGTCTGGTTTGATAATGTTGCGGTGACGGTGTAACGGCAGTATAAATCCTTTCTGGTGTAGCTTCAGATGATAGTTGTTGGTCAACATTTGACTTATTGGTACTGATGTTATGGCGTTGGGATGGTGAGACATTTACTGAGCGCTTCTCAGAAAACCTCAGAAGCCTCTTCCAGTCAGTCTCACAACCCTTTTTTACAGCATTATACACATTTATGTCGCCGTTCAATTGTGTCCCTGTACGCAGACCCAGAAGCCTATGACCAACGATCTCTGATCCTACCATATTACAATTTGCAACATCGGCCAATGCAGAGATTTTCAAATAATTCACATGGGAGCGTTTTGGGTGACATTCTGGACAAAACAATTCATTCTCCTGGTGGACCCAGTGATTTTTTGATTCGGCTTCATGCTGACACAGACGGTGCACTTTACTACAGCAAGATTCACTTGTGCAAATAAGCAGATCTTGCTGTTCACTCATGTCATTCACCCCACAACTTGTCCACTCACAACGATTGACATTGTTTGATTCTGCTTCCGTTTCGTTGAGTTGGGAAGGTTCATCTACCTCAAACAGTTTGACGCGCACGGTAAGTTCGGCCCTTTTAGCGGTTGACATAAACACCTTATCCTCAATGGCACCTAAATCTGATGGCTTAGGAGCCCTCTTACTACGCTGTTTCCATTCTTTCCTTTTCTCAGTGCCAACAACAAATGCATCGAGTAGTTCAGGTATAGTTTTTGCATTTAAATTATGCATGGTTACAGCCTCTCCAGCAGTTTCCATCAGTGTGATGATATTTCTTTTCATATCAATACGATCTTGCTCTGACCAATTGCTCATGTTCCACATCCACTGCTGATCTTCTTCATTGTTCGGCGTTTCACTTGCGTCGGAACCACTGATTCGAGAAGCAAGAGCAATTAGAATATGCTCAGCCAAATCTTCAATCATCAGCATCGAGAGCAAATAAATAACAACAAGTATATGCACACAGACAATCCTCTCATCACCCTGCGAGCCGCATTGACATGTGCATTTACAACACAACAATTTTGATGGTGTGGCAACGATTTCAGTTTGGTAAATTTCCTTTTTCATTGATGCAGGTACGTCTGATCCAAGTCTGATACCAACTTCACCATCAGCATCTATAATCAAACTCCCCATACCCTTGTCCATCGCTTGACATCTACTATCAAATGCATGTCGAATGCATCGTTTGAGCAACCTGTAGCCATCATCAATTCTGGATTTCTTTGCAAAATCAATATATATTGCAGGTGAAGCATCATACACCTTTGGATCCGTTTGCCAATCTGTTCTAACCTTTGATTCAAATCGTACCAATGATGAAAACATCTCCAATATACCAGGGAGGAATTGTGGATCAAGTTCAGGGTCAGTTATGAATGAGCCACCGTCTCCAAAGTTGACATCCATGATGGTTTCCCAATCGGCGGAAAAATCGTTATCCATTTCACTAGTTGGATGAATTGGGAAAGGAACATTAACTGCCATCTCGCTAAGACGAGCTGTGCCAATCGATTTCTGTTCGTACAAGCCCTCAACTTCCTCAACGGTGAGCTCACCTGCTCTTTCAACGTCCCACCTTTTTGCTAACTCATCTCTCATTACACTAATTGGTATACCTCCTTCGGCGATATCTGACTCTGGAACCAGCATTTCTGATGCATAGCATGGGAGACATTACTCTGTTCCATCAATAGTCTCGCGGCAATGGATGCATACAATTTCGTTACAGTTTGAGCATTTTTCAAACCCATCGGCGCATAGGAACATGTGAGTACTACCTCCAACGCCTCTGCACTCCTCGATTTTTGGCCCTTTAAATATTTCAGTGTATCCTTCCAATGCAAACTCTTGAAGATATTCTGGCAATTTCTTTGGTGGATAGTCATCCAGATATGTTCTTTCTGGATGTTCATTGACATCCGGTGGACCCAGGAGGTTTGAGGGTTCGTATATGAGTGCACAGATGTATGTGTGGACGATATCATTATCAAACCCACCGGTGTAGGTGGATAGATATTGTTTAAGGTAAGCCAGAAGAGTTGCATGTGGACATCGTATCTTGAATTTTGGGAATTCAACGTTGATTATTTTACTCATTTTTTTAAAACCAATACATGCCATTCCTTTCACGTAGTATACATCCTAAGAATAGCACCATGATTGCACGCAATTTACGGTTTGTTGTACCTTCGAAGATAGGGTGTTTGGCATGAGTAAATACCATAGTCGACTTTTCCTCTGCTGGAAGCTCCTTCTTTGAATCCGTTAAACGATTCTTCAGCTTCTCAATTGTCTTACAAGATGTGCTTACAAGCTCAATTTGGCCATCCTTCGTGTACCCCTTTATCGCGACACAACAATCACCGGCAATGAGTGGAATGTCTGCATTGTTTATCAAGACCATCAGTGTTTTGCCGGAGACAATTTGCCCCATCATCATAGCATCAGCCTGGAACTCAGCAATCATAACAGCATTCACCAATCCACCGGCTTGGTTTCTTGAATGAGCACCCGTCGCCTCCAGCTCTTCCACCAATTTTTCCTCGAAATTAGTTTGGATGACATTACGGGATTGGGTCTCCTTTGACTTCATACTCCGTTGCTTGGTGGCAATTTCTTCGTGAATACCAATGCGTTCAGTATCAGTTAGGCCATCAGTTTTCAGTCTACGACTGAGAGCGAGGATCTCTGTGCGGAGGTGGTGCGCTTTGATACGATTTTTCTCCCTATTTGACTTGCGCTCGTTCGTTGCCTGCTTGCTGATTGGTCGAACTTTTCCATCACACACTGGGTTCATATGAATGCCGTGGCTAGCCCATTTGGTGAGGAAGTTTGCAACAGACTGAGCATTCCTCCCAACTTTGAAACAAACATTACTGCAATCAACGTCAACAGTTGGGGCTGGCATATTCATTTCATGAGCTAGCTTCTGGCAGATATCTGCAACATCCCTAATTGCTAAACCTGATAGAGAATAAAGAACATCCTTTCCATATTTGACACCCATATTGATATTGCTTAGAATTAGATCAATAGAGAGAATAAAGATGATTTAATAGGACTGCGAGATCTAGAGATAGATTGGTGGAGCATTCATATTGTGCCGGGTGGATTGTGTTGAGAAGGGGCTTATGTAGATATTTAGCAGCTGTTGGCAGTTAGGGGATCGTCATTCTGTTCTAAATAGACTAATTCCAGCCTACGTACCAATTCTGTTCCTCGGATTTTTCTCCATTTTTGTGCGCGATTCTCGCAAAAAAGGGTGTGCTACCCTGATCTGTGCAAAAGTAAAGCCCTCCATGCAATGGGCAGATGAGAAGATAGTATCCCTCGACGATGGTACCTGGTACCGGGCGGGTTTCGTGTCTAAAGATCGCCTTGCATTCGTAGCACTGCGAGATGGCATCTTTTATTATTGTGTCAGACATAATGGGATGTCACGAGCGACAATAAAAGATGTGAGCGCGAGCCATCACGACGTCTATGATGGTGCATCATGCAATCCTCCACGGCTGAATCATCGTCCATGGCCGCATCGTCTATGGCCGCACCATCTCTTCCATGGCTGCATCGTCCATGGCCGCATCCTCCTCCTCGGTCACATCATCCACGGCCGCATCCTCCTTATATATGGCCACATTCTACACGGCTGCATCATCGTCTATGGCCGCATCGTCCACTGTAGTCATCGTAAGTGGCCGCATTTTTCCGCATCCTCCAAC
>JAZGVS010001127.1:0-10675 GCA_037356235.1 Bacterosira constricta
AGAAATATTAATTCAAGGATAGACTTCAGGCAACTAGTTGTATCATAGTATACTCGTTGTTCTTCTCAAATAAATGCAGAAATATTAATTCAAGGATAGACTTCAGGCAACTAGTTGTATCATAGTATACTCGTTGTTCTTCTCAAATAAATGCAGAAATATTAATTCAAGGATAGACTTCAGGCAACTAGTTGTATCATAGTATACTCTTAGATGTTATTCACGATGAACTTCTTAGATGGAAGTAACAACATAAACACGGATAACCTTATCGGAGTATCCAGCAAAGAGAGTAGATCCATCAGCAGACCAAGCCAAACTGGTGCAGTGAGGAGCCTTACTGGGTCCAACACCATCCTCATCTTCTCCAAACTCCTCAGGCCTCAAGGTATCAACAACAACCTTGGATTCCAAGTCCCAAATCTTGATGCAAGCATCAGTGGCAGCACACAACCAGTATCTGTTGGGTGAGAAGACAAGGGAGTGGATGATTTCTCCAGCATCAAGGGAGTAAAGGCGCTTGCCCTCGTTCAAATCCCAAAGCATGGCGGTTCCATCCTTTCCTCCAGAAGCACAGAGGGAGCCATCGGGGGAGACACAGACAGTGTTGAGGTATCCAGTGTGTCCAATGAGGTCATTTCGGAGCTTGCAGTTGGTCAAGGCCCACACCTTCACAAGACGATCCCATCCGCATGAAACAATGAGGGGAACAGACTGGCTAGGGCTGAAACGAACACAGGACACCCACTCGGAATGGCCCTCAGCATCAGTACCAATGGTGTACTTGCACTCTCCAAGGGTGTTCCAAAGCTTGATGGTCTTATCACGGGATCCACTGACAATCTGACGGTTGTCAACACTGAAAGCAACGGAGAGAACATCCTTGGAGTGTCCAACAAAACGACGGGTGGTGCGTCCAGAGTTGATCTCCCAAAGACGAAGGGTTCCGTCCCAACTTCCCGAAAGAGCGAATTGTCCATCACTGGAGATGACGACATCACTGACGAAGTGAGAGTGTCCCCTCAAGGCACGCTGGGCGTAACCGTAGGAATCATCCTCGCCGGAGTTGGAGTGGGTAAGACGCCAGACCAAAACGGACTTATCACGAGAGGCAGAAAGGATGAGGTTGGGGTCCTCGGACGTGGTAGCGATGGATGTGACCCAGTCGCTGTGGCCCTTAAGGGTTCCTCGGAGGCTAAGTGTTTCGGACATGGTGAGATAGGGATGAGGTTAGTGAACTAATGCTGAAGAAAAGTGCGTCCACGGTGATGATCTCGGCAAAGCTGAAGGTTCCACGTGGAACATTTGATCGCTACACCAGACTGCATCTCGTCTGGCCGACAGTAGTATGTACTAATTCCTACTGTACTTTCTACGAGACCCAGTAACCGAGGTAAATGAAGCCCCATTCAGACCCAATTTTTCGTCTCGCCGTTCTCAATTCACCTCCTGAATTCAATTTACTAGATTAATTATTAACCATGGCGTGAGTCTTCAGCCGCGACGGCTTTTTATCATGCATGGCATGAAATAGAATTGCATTGCATTGCATGAACACGAAGCGGTGGTACGGTGACTGTAGCCCGAATGCACACGATGATGTCGTCGGCGTCCATCTTACGGGTTCAGTGGTGGCTGTCGTCAACTCCAGCAAAATATTTTAGGAGCGGAATCAGAGCTACCGTTAGCATTGCGACTAGTTGCTGTCAAAATGAAGCTGTCGAGTTAGCATGGCGAATTATTGCTACCAAAATAGAGGTTCATGTGAATATTTTCTCACGTAATTGTTTTCGTGTCCTTCAACTAACCACAATATCACAGCGAAGAAACCCCCGCCCCCGTTGTTGCCACCCAAGTAGCCAACCTTGTCGAAGGTGAAGAAGTATTCGCAGTAGCCCATCTCTTCGCCTCCTTCAACGATACCTTCGTCCACGTCACCGATCTTTCGGGCCGAGAAACCCTCGTCCGCGTCACCGGCGGCATGAAGGTCAAGGCTGATCGTGATGAATCCTCACCTTACGCTGCCATGCTTGCCGCCCAGGATGTTGCCGCAAAGTGCAAAGACTTGGGTGTCACGGCACTTCACGTCAAGATTCGCGGAACTGGAGGAAATAAGAGCAGATCTCCTGGACCGGGAGCACAGAGTGCCCTTCGTGCCTTGGCACGAAATGGAATGAAGATTGGAAGGATTGAAGATGTGACTCCTATTCCTAGTGATAGTACCAGGAGGAAGAGTGGACGTCGTGGTCGCCGTCTGTAAATTACTATCTTGGGGATGGCAATATGGAGTATTATTTTCAGAAAAATGTGCCGCCGTGAGAGGAATAAAAATAGATACATTTAACACACATCATTTGTAAGTTACTGCATTTTGTTCGATGCGTTGTCACAGAGCAGGTTTAATATTATATGAATGAATTGTAAAGATCGAGGAGCATTGGATTTTACTCCTCTCTGTCTCAATGTAATGGAAAACAGACACAAGAGTCAACTGTCAACAAACATGTAAGCGCAAGAACACGCCATTGTGAAAGGAATCTAGCAGTTCAGCACTGTTGATTCCTTTTCTTCAGTGGCCAAGGTCTTTCTACACGATGGCAAACTTAACGATATCGTACTCTGCATATCTTGCGCCAGCCCATGGTATCGTAGCCATTATTTTCCCTCTCCGCGTGGTAACATGAGGAAAAGAGATTGTAACTAACAAACGACTATCCATCACTGCAATTGAGAAGCTGATATTGGGCAGTTTACAATTTGCTCGCTGGAAGTATCGTTGGTCTATGCTCATCTCCAAACTGCGAATTCTTTATCCAGTCAGCATCCAGTGATAAAACTCAACATGCGACGAGAATGAGAATCTCTGCAACTACAAGCAAGTGGAGGCTGGGAGATTTGGTGTCTTGAGCCCATGGTGCCTGGTACATGCAAGTATACATGCAAGTAGCGACAATGATACTTGGAGCCTTGTGGGTGACCCCAATGTCATTGCAACTCCCTTTACGGCCACGAGAGCCATTATTCATTGTATCATTGAGAACGAGCAACAATAAACAAAAATGGATCATCGAGAGTAGGGCTTGCCATTTTGTTGGGTATCAGTGCCATTTTCAATAGTCCGGCGTTGTAATTTAATTGTGATATTCCAATGTGCTGATATTGCTATTTCTCGGCCTGATACATAGGACGAACCGATTGAATTGTGATTGAAACTAACTTTATTAAATTCTCGTATTTTTATTACATTTCTAAACCTACACGATATTGCAATCCCACTACCAGACTTCTTGCTGGGCTCGTCCATGAACAAATAAATCTTCTACTGCCTTGGCGGCCTCTTCAATAGATTTCGAATCATTCCTACCGCGTGCAAAGCTTTCCTTGAGGCTCTCTCGCAATGGCTTGGGCAAATTTCTATTCCCACATATATACAGCATTCCCTGTTTTTCAAGTAGATTTGTGTAGGCATCATCAGTTTTGGCTACCAAGTCTTGAACGTATACCTTCTTCCCAATTGTGTCGCGGCTGAAGGCTGTGTGCAATTTGAACCATGGATGATCAGCAGCTATGCGTTCAAGCTCATCTCTATACAGAAATTCACGCTCTTTGAAGCGGTTCCCGAAGTAGAGCGAGAATGAAGCAACCTCCACTCCCAAATCAGCAGCTGCATGAACACGATCTCGGAGGAAACTCATGTGTGGTGCCAGTCCACTTCCAATACCGACGCAAACCACTGCATGAAGTTACAGCACAGATGAAAACTTTGTAAGTTCAGAAATGCAAATCAAGAAGACAAAAACAATACAATCAATAAACTTACCTGGTTGCTGATGAGACGGTGGCTCCATGCTACCTGGTTTGACACGGCACCAAATACTATCTCCTTTATCCATTTTGCGTAGCATGTCACCCGTGAGACCATAACGAATTCCCTCGTCACACCACCATGTGTCAATCACGATGCACAGTTCAATATTAGTAGGTGACACAGAAGGGGCACTTGTGATACTGTAGGCCCGTCCTTTGATGGGTGGAATCATTGCCAATAGAGCAGGTAAAGGCGGATGAGCAGATTTGTATAGTAGCAACAGATCTGCGAAAGTAACACCTTTTTCCGAAGACAGTTTCTTCAGAGTTTGAACATCGAGCATGGCTTGGCGCGTTTCATCATTGCTTTCGAAGGTTGCGAGCTGCTGCAAGAAGTGGCGAGTTGGTTTGCCAAACAAATCGAGTACATTCGTGAACACCGATCCAAGTGAAATCTCTCCATGGATGCCAAAGGCATAATTCAGCTTGATCACAGTCCGGTCATCCCACTCCGTGGAGTATTGATGCAAAAAACAAGCTACGCGATCATGATCATTTGAGGGGAAGATCTCAAGGCAATCGCCAGGCTCGTACACAAGCTCATTACCAATATCAAAGGTGAAAGAATAGAAGTCACGGTTGTAACCCCCTTCGCTCAATGCCTTCAGCTTTGAAATCGAGATCGCTTTCGCATGGAGAGACTCATAATACTGACCAACTGCTCTGTCATCTTCTTTCTCTGTAATGATGGCACGTTTGGAGAAGAGCAGCTCAATCGGAGTGATGTGCGGTACTTCTTTTGGTTCAACAAGCCCCAGAGCTGGCCAAATATTGCCAAGCCAGAGATTCAGACCTTCTTCCATTCCTCCTTCTATGGAAGAGTCATCTCCCTCTCCCATGGGGAGAATACATTTAGCTCCAAGATGCAGCATTTTGTTCTCCACATCTCTGGCTGCCTTGCAGAAGAAGTAATAAGAGGAGTCGCCTAAACCCATGACAGAAAAGGCAGTGCCTTCAGAAAAGGGATCTGTACGGGCACACAGTGCTTTGTAGAAAGAGATACCATTCCGAGGCATGGAACCCTGACCACATGTAGCAATGAAAAATATCGTTGTCTTGCCGTCAAGATCATCAGGATCCATGTCATTCAAAGCATCTGCTGTATGGGTCATCGTGCAAGCATCTGCAAAGTCTCGCGCCAGACGCTGCGCGGTGCCTGTTTCGGATGCAAATAAAACTTGATGAGCATCATCCATTGTGGAGAACTCCTTGTATCCAGCTGCACGGGTCAACATGAGCTCCATTCTATGATGGACATCTCGATTCATCTTTTGGAAAAGTTCATCAGCTATTACTGGATGCGCTTTTTTTAGCTTTCACCACACGAGACATGATATGGTGTGTTTGGGTGAGAGTTATCAAGGCAAATCATTGATGATTGAAAAACTTCTTTGATACTCACATTAATGAAGCGTCCTTCTCGCTTTAGGAACGAGGTCACTTCTTTACGGAGCTTTTTGGAATCTAAAATGAAAGGCTTTTGTTGTTTTGAATGACGGACAAAGAGGAAATATATAGATTTAGACTTGTCTTTGGAGGGGAATAAACCATTGAAGCAAAAAAAGGCAACTCACGTTCTTTCCCTCGTCTATTAAGCCAGGGTTGTACCGATACAGTGGCCAGTAACCGCTATCAACAGCATACCTTATATAGTTTGAACGTAAACATTAGAATGATTGTTGTGCTAGGAAATAAATCAGCAATGAACCAACAGAATAACTCACTGGCATTCGTCAAACATGTCATTCAGACCTTCAGGCCTTACTTGTTGCTGGATACATGGTGCGTATGCAACCACAAAGCTAGGACCGCTGTAGCGATCAGCTTCGATCAATGTCTGAAGCAGATGTGATTGGTTGGACAAGCATACAGATGCAACATAGACATGCTCATACGTCATGAAGATCTCGCCCATATTCTTTTTCGTTTGCTGCTTCCCTCCGATTGCAAACTTGACAGACGCTCCAGCTGGCGTTGCTTTTGATTGTTGCCCACCAGTGTTGCTGCAGAAGTTCTGATTAGACATTGTATTAAATATTTTAGTATGAATTATTGCTAATCATAACGTACCTGTACATCTCCGTATCAAGTACGAGAACATTCACATCATTTGCCTGAAATGCCTCGACATGATCGAGTCCTCCATAACCTTATATAGTGTTGAACAAAAACATTAGAATGATTGCTATGCTAGGAAAGAAAGTAGCAACGAACCAACAAAATAACTCACCAATATCATACGCCCAACCATCGCCACCCACAATCCATTGCGATAGCTTTGGAAAGAGGTCCCGGTCTGAATAAATCTGGCTGAGTTTGGAGTGATTCCTGTTCTTTTTTTAATCAAACAACAAAAACTGAAATAATGGCTTCATCCGATCAAACATATATGTACAGTTGTCCGTCTTCTCATCACGGAGCTCGAGCCATTCATATAGCAAAGTCACAAGTTCCATTTCTTCTTTGGCTTTACCAGCATCACCAGCTATTTCAGCTTCATGCACATATTCCTCCACCAACTTCGTCAATCGTTCTCTGCGATGCTTCATTGCGCTGAACATGCCAAAACCATATTCAGCGTTATCCTCGAAGAGAGAATTGGCCCATGCAGGCCCTCGTTTTGTCTTTTTGGACACTGTGTATGGATTTGAGGGAAATGATCCTCCCCAGATGGTGGAGCATCCAGTGGCATTTGCGATGATCATCCTCTCTCCGAATAACTGGGTGAGCATCTTCAAATATGGAGTCTCGCCACAGCCCGAACAGGCGCCACTAAACTCCATCAACGGCGTTTGGAATTGTGATCCTTTTAGTGTATTTTTATCAACCATATCACCACGCTCTGGAAGGCTTACTACATAGTCCCAATTATGCTCGCCTCCGGCCGACAAAACGTCCTCCACATCTTGCATTTCAAGAGCTTTAGGAGATTCAGGACATGCCTGTACGCAGGCGTTGCAGCCTGTGCAATCCAGAGGTGAAATTTGTAGCGTGTATCGCTTGCCAGCCAATTCTGCGCCCAGTGCTTTCACGGTGGTAAATTGATTGGGATATGGAGCCATTTCTGACTCATCTCGTGTGACAATGTAAGGTCTGATGACTGCGTGGGGGCATACAGCAACACACTGATTGCACTGTGTACCTGCCAACAAATTATCCTACGTTAGTTATTTTTTTGTTTACATTCAACAGAGTAACACAAGATCAATTGCTACTCACAACTACCAGCATTCCATTTTGGGATTAAGTTGCTTGGATTAGGTCTTCGTTTTTCATAGCGTGTGGTTCCCGGTTGCATCGTACCACCAAGCATGTGGTTCTCAAGAAACTTTGAGAGCAAAATAACAAAAATGTAAGGCTAGAAAAATCAATCAAGAAGCAACTTCTGCGCATATCAATAATTACCTTTGAGATGGGAATGCTGTCACCTTCGAGGTGTGAGACGGGCTCTGCTATATCTTCCATGAACTTTCGCATCTTCTCGTCATCGATCAAGGCAATATGACGTTTTGCATAGGCTCTCTTTTCTTCTGTGAGAGTGGCCCGTTTCCATCTACTGGGAATATCAACGGCTATCATGAATCGTGGATCAGAACAAGCTGCAAATGAAAGACACCAATATAAAATAAGCTACTGATGGGAAAATAGTACAGAATAGAACAATTTCACTATACTCACCGTCTAATAGTTCATGATTCTTCCTGACGACATCGTCGCCTTTATATGAGTAAGTCTTGGTGATTGACTCTTTGAGCAATGGGATGGCCTCTTCAATTGGAAGAACCCCAGACAGGCGGAAGAAGGCACTCATACATATCATATTGATCTTTCCTGTGATTATGCAAGATACAATGCAAAGAGCCCAATATGTAAGATGCATGATTGATTAAAAAAGGGTAGAAGCAGACAGAATGGTTGAGACTCGAATGGTTGAAAAATCACAGACCTTTTAGTCCAAACTTTGTAGCAAGATTAGCGGCATCCATTATGAAGAATTTGGCTTTCCTCAGTGCTAGCGTACGAAGGATTTTAGGCGATATCTTCGCCTCAAGTGCCTTCAACCTTCGGTCTCGAGGCATAGCCGCAATCTTAGTGTTCAGGAAAAAAATCCCCTCTCTCTTCAGAGATTTGACTACATCGAATTTGCTTGCTTCCACGTAGGATTCGTTGTGACATGCAACATAGTGAGCCCGGCCATCTTGGATCCTATATTAAGTAAAGACGATGAGCGCCTTCGTTTGACAATACAGTGTATACAAAGCGAAGCAATGTATTCACTCACCTGTAAGGAGCGCTAAGAATGTCTGAGCTATTATTGGAAAACCGTAGGTGGGAAACCGTCCAGCCACTTGATTTCTTGGCATCATATTCAAAGTATGCCTGTACATTCATGTCTGGTTGATTACCAATTATTTTGACCGCCTCCTTGTTTGCACCTACTGTGCCATCAGATCCGAATCCCCAGAAGACGCACTGTGTCACACTTTCTGATAGAGGGGTAACTTCTTTCCCTAAAGGCAGAGAAAGATGAGTGACATCATCAATGATTCCCACTGTGAATGGGTGCTGAATATTTCCCACATTATTCCTCATCAAGTTGGTAATCACCGATATTACCATACGAGGCGAAAAATCTTTGCTGGCCAAGCCATACCTTCCACCAGCGACACATACGTTTCCTCTATTGCATGACATGAGAGATGCGCAGACATCCATATAAATTGGCTCCCCTTGTGCGCCGCTTTCTTTGGTGCGATCCAAAGTGGCTATGCGCTTCACGCTTTGTGGTAGGCTTCTGCAAAATGTAGCCGGATCCCATGGGCGAAAAAGACGAACTCCAATGAGGCATGCTTGTTCTGACTTTATGTGCTTAAGTGTTTCTTTGACAACCTCAACGCTGGATCCCATTGTAATAATGGCAATGAGAGGTTTGGAAGATCCAAAGTCATGGTATTCAAAGGGGTTGTATTTCCGTCCTGTCACATGATGAAAATCCACACAAGACGTTTCAAATATTGAGTTGACCTACATCATTTTAGCGTATTTGTGGTGGAGGTAAAATAGAACTCAACGTGTTAGAAACCAACGCCAACAACACTATCACCATGGCAGCCATCAAGGTGTAGACATCTTCAAAAACGAGTTAAACCAGGAAGAATAAATACTTACCAATTTATAGTTTGCGTTACTACTCTCAGCCATTTGCATGAAAACATCCGGTGCTTGTGCAGTACCTCGTTGACTGAAAGTAGAAAATGTACACTATATAAGCACACATTCTTTCACAGCTTTGAATTAGGAAGGCATTCCTCATAATACACTCACCTTGGGTGTAAAGGAGAAAGAGCGCGTTGACGATGCTCCTCTACCTTATCCCATGGCATGAGCTCCCTCAAGTCATCATCGCTTAATAACTCAATTTTATTGATTTCATGACTGGTGCCTGCCAACAAATTATCATGCGTGAGTTATGTTGTTTACAGCCAACACAGTAATACAAGATCAATTGCTACTCACGAAATCCATCCATAAAATGTAAGAATGGCACTCTGCTGTTCAGTGTGGCTATCTGAGTTATGACGGCCATATCATGTGCTTCCTGGACAGTAAAAGAAGATACCATGGCCAAACCCGTTGCTCTCACTAGCATAACATCTGAGTGGTCTCCATAAATAGACAAGGCCTGACCAGCCAAAGCACGAGATGCTACATGGATGACAGTAGGCAATAGCTCGCCTGCTATTTTGTAAAGGTTTGGGATGAATAACAGCAAGCCTTGACTGGCCGTATATGTTGTTGCCAAACTCCCCGAAACTAACGCTCCATGCAGTGCTCCTGCAGCCCCTCCTTCGCTCTGCATCTCGCACACCTTTAACTCTTGATCCCATAAGTTGACAAACTTCTTTCCCCCATTTTCATCGTCTGTGGCGGCCCAATCGTCCACAATTTCTCCCATGGTAGCCGACGGGGTGATTGGAAATATATAAGCAATATCATTCATTCGATAGGATGCACTCGCTACTGCCTGTATATAATGGGAGATACAATAACACTCGCGTTGAGTTACCTTGTGCTTTGTACATGTATGTAGGCAAAGGGATTAGTGTATACACTTCATATCTCACCCAGCTCCCATCGACAACTTTTCTTTCCGGATTTCGTTTTTGTGCTGGTGGTCCATTGTCCTGCTGGTGATTTTTTTTTCCATCGCCATTCTTCTTCTCTTCAAAATTGCTGATCATATTCGGTTCTTCAGTCTTATTGTTGGTACTGATCTTGTGTGTTCACAGGGACTTCTTCTCTTGCTGCACGTTGTGAATTGCGTTGTATTATTTTGTTCGTTTATGGGATCCAGATATTGACAGGAGAACCATTAATTATCAGTTAGTGCCGTTCTTTCTCGTGGTGCCATTCATAGATGCCATTGCATAATAAACCACTAACACGTTGGTGTTCGTGTTGAGTTTGCTTTCCAAGATGTTCGTCCATGTTCATCGTGGGATAGACTGGTGATGTTGGTGTTCTCGTCTTGGACACGGAATGCGGATAATGATGCGGAGGATGGCAGCGCGGAGAAATTTCTGGACGCGGGACTCGGGACTACACTCTCTCTCTAGACTTCTCTTGATGTAATGACTCTAACGACGCGAATGGATGGGGATGGGATTAGGCTATGGATAAAATTCAAAGCCATTTTGGCCGAAATATAAAATAAAATACAAATTATCCCTCTACTAATTCCTACATGTATAAATGTACTAAGAGGTGTGACATTATGTGACGTCACAAGCCTCCACGTGGAAGAAGA
>JAZGVS010001128.1:0-10668 GCA_037356235.1 Bacterosira constricta
GGAGGAATCAAAATCCATTGCAAGTACAGCTGAAGCAACAGAATCTACAGAATCGCCTAGCGATAGCAGGCCAAGGAGTCACCAGGATTTGGCCAAGGACAAAGACATGGCCTGAATGCAGAAGATCAAGGAATCGACAGGCAGAGATTAAATCTATGTCATTGGTGTAGAATGAATTATGATTGTGTGTGCGTTTGGATAGTAATATTATAATGATTTGCGACTAATCCAATTAACGCTGTCTCACACACATTTTCTAGTAGACGAGCTCACGAGTTGTTAAATTTGTAACAATTGAGTTAGAAAAAACACTATGCCTCTCCATGCAATGTCAGTTTAGTTTCCAGCCCTCTTCTCCAGATCCTTCCTTTCGCTGTCTGAAATCCATCGCTCAGAAAGTGTTGAAGTTGCTGGCCATGGCCTACCGCCAACCTCGTCCACTGACACATTATTCTCACGTGCAATAATTGATTTAATTCGACACTCGCAGTTGTAATTTCCGGGTTTGGCTTGACAGCCCTGATGTGTAAGGGAAAAAGAACAAATAGTGTTGGTATGTGTACCTTTCAAAATTATCAACATAAAATGTCTCATAATTACTTACACCCATCCCAGCTCGTGTGCGCTTGCGAATTGCCTGGCTAGAATCGATAGGGAGACTTCTGCGTAACGCCCGAACAACTTCCAGCTCCGTAACCTTCTCGCATTTGCAAACAATATTACATGCCATCTTTGCTTCCTCTTCATCTGTTCCATTGGAATCATTCAAGCCTGGAGGACCCATCTTAAGTCCTCTGGCTCCTTCGAATTTTGGAGTGATGATTGGCGCTCGATTAGGGTTGAAGCTTTCATTTGGTGGCGTCTTCAGTCCAGCTTCATGTAGCAGTTTCACAACTTCAAGCGCAATTGCAGGCGATCCTGCAAGACCGGGCGAGTCAATTCCTGCAACATGGATGAAGCTCCCATCCTTAACCGACGGTTCAATAATCCAATCTCCACGTGTGGACTTTGCACGAGCTCCACAAAATGCATGGATTGTCTTGGTGGCGTCAAAGGATGGACAGAGTTTCTTGCACTTTGATAGAATGTATTCCTGTATGCTTGCCGGGGTCATGTCTCGTGCCTCTGGCTTATACATATCTCTGGCAGTAGGTCCCAAGATTAGGTTGCCCCACAGCGTTGTCTGCACCAGCACACCCTTTCCTAATACGGGGTCGGGACATGGGAAAAGTGTGCGTCGCGTGAGGTGTCCCTCACTCCTATGCAATAAAATGTAATCGCCCAAACGAGGCTTTATCTCGAAACTATCATCGCCAATCATACGAGCAATTGCATCACTTGAACCTCCCGCACAGTTGATAACGTAGCGGCATTTCACGCTCTCCTTCCCGACTGTCACACCCTTGACGGCATTCCACGAGCCAGACCCTCCTGTGAGCATGTCCTTGACTTCTACCCTGCTATCCTCGCCACTTCCAACCGGTGGAGAGCACTGGTCCACCAACTTTTTGAAGTCAGTGGGCCCTTGCCTCTCTCCAGCGGGCCCGCTACCATCGGCAGATTTTTCAACCTTCTCCCTCGCATCAACATAGGCCTTTGGCTCCCAGTGACGTACGTCTACCTCGAATAGTTCTCCCTTCTTGGTAATATCCGTCACCTCGCGACGAATCCTCAGTTCCACACCGTTATCCACGGCATTTTCGGCCAGTGCGATGGCATACTCATAAGGAATGACATTACCTGCATCAGGGGAATGAAGAGCTGCAATAGCATCCGGATTCACAGCCGGCTCCATCTCAAAGAGCTCCTTCTTCTGTATAATGCGTAGACGTTGCACGCCATTCTTTCTTCCACGCTCCATCAGTTCATCGAGTATCTTTACTTCTGCTTCACTGGTGGCGAGGACGAGGGATCCATTGAGCTGATACCCAAAACGAAGCTCACGATCAAGTTGTGGAAACATTTGATTGCCTGGCCAGCAGAACTTCGCGTGAAGGGAACCAGGCTTATCATCATATCCCGCATGTACAATTCCCGAATTGCCCTTGGTCGCTCCCTGTGAAACATCGTCAGCGGATTCGAGGAGCAAAGTCTTGAGAGAATAACGACTGAGCTCTCGTGCAATTGCACTCCCGATGCATCCCGCTCCGATAATCACAATGTCGTAGATGACTTCTTCATCTTCGGCAGAATTGTTGGATTCCACGGCGTTGCGAGATTGGGACCGAGGACAGGTCGATCTTGTGGGACACTGAGAGCACTTGGAACTCTCCGGTTGGTATGTTCCAACGCAGTCTTCGAGGTCTACCCAATCGCCGGCGTAGTAGGCGCCCTCGACTCCTGCATATACACGTCAGAAGATGATGATGATTATACGATGAGATATCACAGATGCGAACGCATATCCTTAGAATTCAAAGCCTTGACAAAGAGGTCACATTCGTAATCATACAAGCAAACATACGCACCATGCTGTGGGAGATTTCGGTTGGGAGGGATTTCATAAACGTTCGGCGGCATCGCGATGAGCTGTTCTACTTTTTAGGGTTGATGTATGGTTTTATGTTGATGAATTGTGGAGAATTGTGAGTGCTGAATGACGATGTTGATGGGAGATGGGAGTTCGCAATAGAGAGTGACATGGGGTACTATCATACATCATGATCCAATATGAATATTGCAGACGACATGTGATGTCGTTTTCGATCAGGAATAATATTATGATCACCGGGACGTAATAGCCCCAAATAATTCCCTTTATTTATCCCTCTTAGGCAGATCAGTTTGAAGCAGGTTTGAAGCCTGCGCGCGTCTTGCAGTATCTACGCGTAGGAATAATATGTATCATTCAGTGTGAACATTCTCAAGAATCTTTCCCATTATTCTGGTGTCACACTCGCGTCAAGGCGAAAGTTCCGTCAGATATTTGATGCACCGCAGATATTTGATACGTACCATTTTGGATATGGAAGACCCACACTTCCAGATTGCAACTGCCAACTACCTTGGACAACCATGCCCACTAATGGCCCCGGTAGTAGGCAGGTTCTTTGGGAAAAATGCTACAGTGTTGGATAAGTATGGTGCAAACCTTGCAGCAGCATCACTCCCAGGCCAAGGACACAGGGCAATGCACAACAAGCTACAGGCGATAGTGCAATCTATGATGAAGCTTGGTGGGATATTTGCAGAGAAGGAGGCAGTGAACTTCCTGCTTGATAAGGTTGGTGACCCTTACATCAAACGATATGTGAATCACATCTCATCCCACACCAGTGCACGGAAGGCACCGTTTGCAATAGTGCCAGATCTACATGCCAGAAACTACCCGGCGGGAAGACAGAGAGTAAACGATAGCGGAGCAACATCTACGGCGGAGGCATTTTTTGAGGTGAAGACATACACAGCATGCAACAGCCACTACAACCACAACCACACAGCAAGGGGCCCGGCAGACCGCAGAGCAAGGTTGGTATCTCAGGAGTATAGCAGAAAATTCAAAAAACTGGATAAGGAATTTGCTGCTGAAGTTGTGGAAGATGATAGTGATGGAACAAGTGGACCATTCCAAACAGCGCAACAGAGGTTCTACCGAGGGCAAGTGATACCACTGTGTAGTGGATGGTTTGGAGAAATTGGAGAGGACTTTGAGAAGGTGATAAAACAACTTGCCAGAGAAGCAGCAGCGGGAGATGATGGAATGACGGTCTCGCCGCTAGTCAACACAGACAGAAAAGGAGGAGCATATTCAATAATGCTACAACAATTCAGGAGAGCGATTGGAGTAGCGATAGCTAGAGGAAATGCAGAGCACAAGCTCACACGACTGCACTATGTTAGAGCGACGGCAGAAGAGGCACGGGCAACATGCAACTCACACCACAGCAGGAACAGATGGCGGCCAGGCGGAACATCGAGCTGGTACTCGCAGCACACCCCAGCGGGATACGGAACATTTGAACAATTTCGAAATGGATATGACTTCGCGGTGCATTAGATGCACTCGTGAGTCATTCAAAAAAGAAGACAAAACAAGGACGAAAACCCCAAAAAAACAAATTGATAAATACTTAAATATGCCTTACATACTTACATACACGAGAGCAAGAAGAAGTTGCTCACATTGATTGTTTCATAGAAGTCTGGGTCGCTCTGCAGCATGGGTATGTGAATGTTGGCTGCTGGAAGACGGGCATCCATGAAACATAAAATTGAAGGGAGACAATACAAGTCGACTAATATTAGTCTTGGCAGTAGATACACGAGATCAGTTTTATTCATGGCTGGTCAATTCCTGCAAAAACAAGTCTAAATGGATCGGGTGAAACTGCAATGAAACGGAAGCCATGAAATCTACAATACAAGAAAAAAGGGATATTGATCAAGATTTGACAGGAGATGGGTTTTGTTCATGGTACAATTATATGTATTCCCGAAATCACCCATGATAAGTATCTAGATAGATAGCCTTTCTTCGATGTTTACTTTACGCACTTCTTCTTTTATTTTACCCTCTTTTACTAATAGCAGAATGAAAACCTGGAAACTACGATCATTCAATGAGCGTGTTGATTAGCGTTCCCACATTTCCTTTGTATTTTGTTCCCAACCCCCGGACACATTAAGATGTTGTTACAATATTGAAATTAATGGCAGCCTATCCCCAAGACTGATCATACCTAACTCGGTATATCTTGATAAATATTGGCATGCCACTTCTACATACAGGAGCTATACACATGATGTGTGCGCAACTCCGAGATTTCACACTAGAGATATCACCTTGACATCACTTAACACTTCAGTAACAAGTCTCCCTATTCATCCCCATCATATGTTGATGTTGCCTCCTCTCCTCCATCCTTCTCTTCTTCATCTGATCCTCGTTATCCAAAAAGGTAGAAACACCATCAAACACGGGCTGCAACCCCTCGGGACTACTTGCAGATATCTTGATGGGGACACCCTGACCTCGCACGATGGTGAAGTAATTCCAGCGTGGTTTGTTGGGATAGCATACGGTGCCCTGCTCGTGGAAGATTTTGGCGCCGCGAATGTCGAATTGCTTGACCTTTACGGAAAGTTTTTTGTTTCGGGTCTGGGACTCTCGGACGGCAATGTCGTACTCGCCCTGGAAAAAAGTTGAGGTGTACCAAAATAGAATGAAGAAGCATAAGATAATGATATATTCATTTGATATTGCCATATGCACAAATTGCAGAACTCACCTTTGACCGATACATGTACAGAATATGGGGCTTCCCCAGCATATCCCCAACAACCACATACTTGGGCTTCCACTCACACGCACTCGCCGGAGCTTCAGTACTGTGATTATCATACTTGACCATACAGTGTCCCTCTGTCTTGACCACCTTGACATCCTTGTTGGGAATGTAAAATTCCATAGACATGGGACGTGAGGCAGCACCAACGGTCTTGACGGCATCATCCGTATGAGTCACTGCTTCGCCATTCACCTTGAGGAGGATATGCCCTAGCCCAATACCCGCCGTATCAGCAGCGCTTCCGTCAATGGTAAACGAAATGACCGGGCGATCACCAATAGCCTCCACAAACGAATTAGAAGCAGTCTTGAAAAGAGTCGAACGCAATTCCGTACCAGACGAAAATATGGCCCCAAGCATGGAAGTGGTAACACGAGCATTGTAATACTGCCCTCCAGCAGGCAAACCACGCTCGTCAAGAGTGACGGGTGTATCATCAAGAGAATGATCTTGATTATACGAGCTGGAATTGTCTTCGGATGTGACACTCGATAAGCTACCGTCGACGCTGCTCGTGGGAGTAATGTCGCCAGCAGAACTGGCGTCTTGATCGCTGGGAGGAGCACTGCCGAAGCCCATGTTATTCCAAAAGTCAGCTTCGTCTCCTTGTGTTTCTAGTTGGATCTGTTGCTGCTGAGCGGGAGGAGCGGCACTGTTGTTGGCAAACGGATCAGCATCAGCTGCTGGTGCTGCAAGAGTTGGAGCAAACATATCAAATGGATTCGCCACTGGTACGGGACTGCTGGGACCCAAGGTAGGCACAGGCATTGCTCCTGCTCCTGTCAGGGATGGCATGTTCATACCATTATTGGCCATCTGTTGCTGCATGGTACCACATGCACCTCGGAGCGGAGATGGGGCTGGAGACGATGGGGCCCATAATGGAGAGATGGGAGGAGACAGTGATTGAGCATTAATCATGGCGCCATTGCTCGCTTGGGAAGGCATCATCTGCCGCTGCTGTACTTGAGGCTGCTGCATCTGAAGAGGCTGCTCGCCGAACATGTTGTAATTCGAGTATGCAGCCGGCTGCTGCTGTCCTGCCTGCTGGACAAGTGCACCTGCTGGATTGCTCGCTTGCTCGGGTGTAATCTGCATCGGCTGCGCAGCCTGCTGCTGCTGATACCCATTCAAATACTGATAGTCATCATTCATACCAGGGACGGCACCGCTGTTCGTCATGGGCGTATTCTCCCACTTGGAAACGGGTGGAGGAGTTCCAAGCGATGGGGGCGTCGGGTAGCTGTCCTGAGCCTGAGCACCATTAGCGGAAAAAGGATCCAGGGTAAGCTGACCGAAGGGATCTAAATTCATGATGCCGTTGTCAACCATTGTGTGTGGGGACATTGTTTTGTTTGTGATCGTCTCGTCTCCGATGTTTGTTTGTTGTTGTGGAGTTGATGATTTTATGTCGGAGTAGCTTGTATCTGTCATCTTTTTTGAACATGTGTACCTGTGATATTGAAAGAAGCTGTGATATTGAAAGAAGAAGCTCACAAACAAAAAGAGGGTGCCGGTAGCAAATGTGAATTGCGGGCAGGCCAACGGGAGGCAATTTTTCTCAATTCAAATGAACCGACGCATGATGTAAAATTCCATGGCGTGAATGGGTGAATGAAAAAATGCCACTCCGTTGATCGCTCGCCACTCTCACTTTTTTTTTCATGTTGTGTCAGTTGTCAGTTGGGGACCATAGTCGAGGATTGTGACAGAAAACATCAAATTTTGTGCGCTTTCAAAGTACTATTTCCAATGTACACTTTCATGTGTGTACAAATCTAACTAAGACCTACGTAGAGCAGGGTTTCAGTTCAGGGAGATCACATTTGCAAATTTGCCGCCTCGAAAATCGTTATCGTGGCTAGTAAGTAATTTTTCCTCTTCACGACTCGTGTCTAAGCAAAGCACGCGGCGATGAGGACCATCAAAGATGGTCAATGGTAACGCCGTACTCACAATTTCCTAGCAACAAGATCAAACAAAAGCCAACAAAAATCCAACTTGACACCACAACACCAGCATGACTCCCTGGCCCGAACCGTCCTACAATCAATCACCCACCATGCAGCAACCAAACTCAGATCCATTTGCATCCTTCGCGAGCGCGAGTCCTCCGAGCATGCCAAATCAAGCTCCTGCTCTTTCCAGTGAGGCGCCTCCCGCAATGCCTGCTGCTGGTACTGCGGATCCATGGGCGGCCATGATGACACCCCCTGCTCAAGCTCCTCCCCAGGCACCTCCTGCGGCACATGCTCCACCAGCCACGGTATTCGCCGACTCGGGCAATCAATCCCCTCCCTCGCCCATGGGAGATGTGAGCATTTTGGCCCAGGCAGATAATGCTCATGCTGCTGCTGTTGCCGCCGCTGCTCATGCTGCTCCATCCGCTGCTCCTTCCATTTCGTACTTGACACAGGCGAGAGTGCAGCCTTTGCAGCCCATGCCTCAGCTAATGCCTCAGCCGATGCAGCCGGATGCCAGCATGCAGCCAGCACTTGCTCAGGCTGCGGCGAATCCATTCGACTTTGGCGCAGTCGCTTCGTCCATGCCCGCGGCTCCTCCTCCGGCGGCCATGCCTCCCATGGCTCCGCCAACTACGCGCAACAGCAACAGCCAGTCCACCCTTGAGCCCGGTACCAGCCCAAAACTTTGCGCCGCAGCAGGAATTTGCCGATCCGTTCGGCTACGCGTTTAGTCCCATGACCAGTCCGGTCACTAGCCCGGGAACGAGTCCGAATGCTTCGCCTACTGCCATGGTACCGAGTGTCGCGCCAAATGCTGATCCTTTTGGTGTGGCTGGGGCTCCAATGATGCCTGGAACGCAAGATCACGGTGCTGCTGCTGCACAAGCCGTCGTGCCAAGTGCTACGTTCAATGCTGATCCATTCGGTGTTTTTGGAAGCCAGCCTGCTCCTGCTCCCGCAAATGCCGATCCATTTGGCTCCTCTACTTTGATTCCATCTGGAACGACCGCTCCCGCTGCCAGAGGAGTAATTGATGATCCATTCGGTCTCTTTGGCGCACCCACGCCTATCGCAGCCCCGGCCGCAGTAGCTCCGACCCAAGCTGCACCAGTCCAACAGCAAACATCGGCGCCCACCTCGCCCGCAGAAGAAGATCCATGGGCCGCAGCAGGCTTTGGCAACCAAGCGTCGTCATCCACGCCTCAGTCTACCAATCAGCCTGCCACTCATCCAAGCTTGGAACACAGTAACAGCATCTCCAGCAAGCAGGATGAGACACCCATTACGCTTGACTGCAACAACCTTCCGAGCGAGGGCGAATACTACGAGGCTCGTATTAATGCCCGCTCACTCGGTGCCATGTTCTACACGGCACGAAACCTCGAAGAAACTCTTCTTTCCAAAATGCCCAACAATGTCATGGAAGCACTGGGCCCTCGGCCTGTCGTGGCATATGTTGCTGAGGACTCGGCAGCGCACAATAGCGGTATCCACCTAGGCCATGTGATCCTCACAGTGAACGGGCATGATATTTCCGATCCAGAGTACTGTGCGAACGTGATACGCAATTGTCCTCGTCCGATGAACTTGCGGTGTTATGTACCACCCAATTTGGAATTGACAATGAATGAAGGCGGGCACATGGTCAAGTACGATACCAAGGATTTGGAAGCTCCGAATAACAGCGTGGAGTGGAAGCGAAAGCATGTTGTCATTGGTGGCATTGTGACCAAGCCTTGGATGATGAATATGTTTTACAGAAAGAAGGATTACGATATCGCCGTCAAGGAAGCGCACTCGGGACACAAAATCAGTGTCAAGGTCAAGCAGTTCGATCTACGAGGAGCACGTATCATTCTCAAGGGCAAGGATGGAAAGCCCAACTGGGTTGACTACCCATCAGAACGCAATCCATGGTATTACATTACCATCTTGCCCAACAAGGGATACCCCATCAAGATTTCTGCCGAGAGTATGGAGGAATTGGAACCAGTCTACTCGGCCGTGCGGAGGTTTATAAAGAAGGATATGGAGTCTCGGTATCAGTATGGTATGGGGGAGAGCTTTGGCAATGGGCGTTCACGTGCGAGTGGCGGTGCTAGGGGAAATAAAAGTGGCATTGCTAGAAATGGAAAGAAAGGCAGTGGTGAGTTTAATGGATTTGGTGATGCGAATCCGCAGCCGCAGAGTGATGGCCGTCATCAGTATTGGCGTTAAGAAGTACTGTGTTTGGTTATTATCATGGGAATGCAGTGAAGTGGAAGAAGTGTTCCATTGTCGTTTAAGATATGTGAAGGTGAAAGAGTATAGTAGTAAATAATTATTTGGAGAGAAAAAAACCGTTTTTGTGAAGAGATTCTTAGAGAAATATCAGCTCATATTGTATAGAAGAGTTTGTTTGTGCGAAGACAAAGATTAAAGAGATGCTCTAGTAAAACACATCAAATAGTAAAGCAGAGATTGATAAGCACACAACACAATGGTAGTGTTGTATACACTCTGCTTCTTTCTTGTCTGCCTTGGTCGAATCAACTGCCCGCGTGCAATGGGTAGGTAAACACTTGTCTTCCCGTGGATGGATGACGCGACCTCGAAAGGTATTGCCTCTGTTTGGGGCAGTACTGCTGTGGAGGATTCCTGAATGATTGGTCAAGTGCCATCATTGAGACCAAATTCGTAAGGTTTCCACACCAACCAATCGCATTCACTCATCGAAGTTTCCGCACCAGCCGATCGTATTCACTCATCGAATGAATCAGTTTGGGTTTCCAAGTTGTTCGCATAGGAACCTAATTACGAATCTCGATGCAAGAAAACGGTGTCGATAACTCAAACAACAACAACCAGGAGAACCACAAAATCTCAATTCCCAAATTGCAAAATAATGCCAACCTCTTCGGGCCTATCTCCCTATCTCAAGATGAAGATCACCACCGCTGCCACCCTCCTCGCTACCATGATGTCATTGGCACCCAATTCCACTTCCGCGGAATCCCGTCGTCGTGATTATTCTCCCTTTCTCCTTTTTGCCTGTCTCACTCAGGAAGATTGTAAGAGAATGAGTCAAGAGATGGGTGCAGAATCTTTCTACTATGGTGAGTATGACACCAAGGGCTGCTTTTCTAAGAATGGCAAGATCTTCTTCTCTCAAGGAACAGAGGAGGAAATGTCTAAGCCTGACTTGCCAGGGGTACAGGAGCGTATCTGGTGTGGCGATGATGCCTCGTTTGCTGCTTCCACTCTAGCTACGGGTCCTTCCAAGTCACCCTATCCAATGACAGTGGCTCCTGCTACCGAAGACTTTGCCTGTCTCACTCAGGAAGACTGCGAGAAAATGCGTCAGGAGATGGGGGCAGAATCCTTCTACTATGGTGAGTATGACACCAAGGGCTGCTTTTCTAAGAATGGCAAGATCT
>JAZGVS010001129.1:0-10666 GCA_037356235.1 Bacterosira constricta
GGCAAAACATTTGTCCCCCGGGGGGGGACATCTCGTGGTACTTTCCTGTACCCTGTATCTACGATACCTCCCCGTACCCCGTTGACCATTTTTTTTTTGACCATGGTCGCGCCGTCTGACAACATGATCACAGTCCGACAGAAGTTTTGTGTTCGCATCACCACCATCAACAAAATTATCATAAGCCAGCGTGAAAAGGAACAATCGAAACATCAAAACGCACGGACGTTAATTGTTTACCATTGACAAAAGCATCTCACACCCACGTACTGAAAAAAACTCACCCAGGACCATCATGGAGGAGATTGACCAAATTATGAAAGAGAGAGAGACCGAAATGGAAAACTTGGAGGTCAAAATAAATGGAATGACTATTTGCATCGGGCAGGCTCGAAGGAAAAAAGAACAGGCATCCGAGAGGTTGGATGAAGTAACAAGGGACCATGATAATGATGAGGGATTGATGCAGCTACGAGATAGTTGTCGCATTTTTCCAGAGGTGTGGTTGGATGAAGTAAAAGAGCATGATATGCGGCTGCAATTGGTTTGTGGGACTTTTTTGGGGCGAGCTTATAAGTTTATTGACGAGAATAGGAATATGTTTCGTAAGAGGGTTTGGGGACCCATAGGTAAGAACAGGTTCTTTTTGTTTGACGTTTTTATTGATATCATAATATTTTCAAGCTAAATACTAACAAAGTGTATTTTCTCTCGTTGAACGTTGAACACCAGCTGCCGAGGTCCAGCCAAAGAACCTAACGACGGCATCCTACCTCGAAAATCACGTCCCAATAGCCACCTGGAAAGCATTTGTTGTGGGATGCGAGGAGGATCGTAATTTACTCTACCGCGAGGTAATAGAAAGGCAAGGAATTCCCATCCAAATAATAGTAATCAATGAAGGCAAGTACATACCGCGTCCTAGGATTTATTCTGACGAACGGATGGATATTTTGCGTCGGGAGCATGGATTCTTCGGATATCTTGATGAGACCTTCACGGCCCCCGATCCCATCATGCAGATGCTCAGCAGCGGATTCAATGTTGATAGGGTTCTCGTGGGCGGCGAGGCCGTGCAGAACTCTGTCCATCACAATAATTTGGAGGAGTACCTCAGCATGAGGGAGGATAACGACCAACGTCATGGGAGGCTAGGTTCATGTTTTTTTTATGATTACAAGGGTTCGCGGTTCAAGTACATATCACGCGTATCACGTTACTCGGGCGGGATTGGGACGGACATAGACGATAATATCTACCCTGCCAAACTGCTAACGCCAAGCAGTGAACTACTAAAGACACAGCTCGCCATGGCCATCCAAGAGGCAGGCGAATTCATTGCCACGCTCCAACCTGCGATCAATGCGACAATTGCAAAGCTTGATGAAATGAATGAGCGCGACCAGGCCATCTCGTCAGCGCAATTGACTAACCTGAAAAGAGCACTCGAGCGTAAAGATGAACAGATCGCTGCATTGGAAGCTTCTCTCAAGGCCGCCCTCAAACGCCCTCGTACTGACAACAGTGAGGTGGATCTCGACCCACGACGAGGCCAGACTATTCAGGAAGAGAGTAAGGCCGAGGCAGCAACAGAGGATGCGCGTAAAAATGCAAAACGCTAGAAGATCATGCTGGATGCGCTCGCGGCTTTCATCGCCGCAGCAGCCGCAGTCATTGATAGAGCATATTGGCTCACCATCCAAGGTGATTGCGAGCTGGGACTTTAATGATAATGGGATTGAATATGCAACATGTGATTGCCCTAGTTGTAATACAGCGGAAACTCGTGCGGAGGCTCAGGAAATACGAAATGCCACTTCACGGGGAAATCCAATTGGTTTGTGAGAGCTTTCGCTTGCTCTAATGTATGAGAATTATCCGAGAGGTGTTTGGGCTATCGAATCATTGGTCCATTTATTTAGTCGCTGCTTGTGCGGTGGAGATGGACCGTGAACGTATCAGATTTATTTGTGAAACAAGGAAAAACTGCACTGACGTATTGATATTTTCAATTGCGCTGGTTGCTATAGGTTGAACAATTGGCTCATGAGTATTGCATTGAAATATCGTAGCTTAAGTGATTTGTCTAAACAGTAATTTGGTCATTGTTTGATCCAACATATTTCTGGACATTTATTTGGACATGGCGTTCACTTTTGGAATGCAATTGAGAACAGCCTCTGGCGAAATCCATGCTATATTTTGAACGAAGCTAGGTCAAGCATGAACGTTGATATTTTGTAGATGGAGAACAATCATGTGATGATTGATAAAATCACACTGAGAGAGCGAGAGCAACATTCATACGAACCTCATTAGATTTATGATCAGGTATCGTATGCATTTGCTACAAAATCTTTTATAATATAATACAATTAAGGAGGTGAACTTATGTGTTGAGCACGTTTTCGGCCATCTCAATGTTACCCAAAGTGCATGCCACCATATAGTGGTCGTCTCTTAGCCCACCTTCTCGGTATTTGCTGAGGCAAGTTCTCCAATTTTGAAGGGCCTCTCTATAATTACAATTTGCAGCATGCAGACATCCAATTTGATGATGTGTCTGGGCTTCAAGTTTCGCATGGCTTCCAACACGGGAACAGATTTCCAAGGAAGCATCGTAGCATTCAATGGCCTTTTCGTTATCATCAATGGCCGCAAAAATGATGCCCATACCAAACAGAGTTTTGCCTATCTCAATATCACCATTACCAAGCTGGAGCTTCCGTATTCGCAATGCCTCCTTCAAACACCTGAGAGCCTTCTTGTGGTCCTTCTGCTTTTGGTAGATTCCAGCTACATCATCTAGACTGGCGGCGACCTTCACATGATCTCCTCCCAGGAGAAGCTTGCGCACACTCAAGCCCTCTTTATGATTCTGCATCGCTTTTTGCATATCGTTCTTTGCATCACATACATATCCAAGGCTATGATAGGTACTGGCCACACTCAGGTGTGTCTCTCCGACTGTACTTTTGTACATATCAAGTGCCAGTGTGAAATTTTCTTCAGCAAGATCATATTGCCCTCTAATCCTGCGCACTTCTCCTATTCTTGAAACAATATTTGCAGTGTCTTCGTCTTCTCCAGAAACAGACAGGCGCAGTTTCAGACTCTCTTCATAGCATACGAGACTCTCTAGATATTGCTTCTTAGTTTCACGGACACCACCAATCTGAAATAGAACTTCTGATACTCCAAGCTCGTTGTCGTTCAACTGCTTCCTAATTTCAAGCGCCTCATCAAAATAATCCATCGCATTATCAATGCTTCGTTTCTTGAAGCAGATCTTACCAAGATGAAGTAATGCATTTGAATGAATTTCAGAGTCGTTGTGCTTAAATTTTTTTCGGAGGAGAACAAACTTGTCCAACAGTATGACAGCATCTTCATAAAAACCTGCTTCACTCTTAGCAATTCCAAGATCATATGTCGCCTCAGCACATTGTTCAGATTCACTGCCATAGGTGCTTTCTCGTAATTCAAGGCATCTCTCTAACGAAGCCAAAGCGTTTTCACTGTCACCACTTGCAATTTGTGATAACCCAATCAGTTTACAAACATTGGCGCATTCTTGAGATGTATCATCAACATCAGATTCTCGATAAATACTTATGGCCTCTTCAAAGAACGCCAACGACTTGACATGGTCGTTTTCGCTTTGATGCATCCTCCCTGCATGTACTAGTGCCTCTGCAATATCTTTGTGATTCTTATCGAGAAGTTTGCGACGCATTCTCAGTGCTTCAGCAAAGCACCGAAGAGCCATTTCATTGTTGTTGAGTCGGTCCTGGACCAATCCAACCTGAATCAACAAATCTGCATTCTTTATATGGTTCTTTCCGTATATTTTCTTCTGAATCCTTTTCGCTTCTTTCAGAGCAACTAGAGAACCATCGAAATCATCCTTAAAGGATTTCAACTTTCCAATTTCAATCAGCACATTCGCACAAGAGCTTGCGTCCTTTCCCACAACAACTTGTTTAATCTTTAGAGAATGATCATAAGACAAAATCGCATGGTCCGTTTCTCCCAGACCTGTGTACGCATTTCCCAACAAATCGAGCACATCACTGTTCATTACATCGCAATCGCGGCTGCCCCTGTAAGCTATTAGCGCAGACTTGAGCAAGGGGATTGCTGAAATAAATTCTTTCTTCTTGATGTAGAGAGAGCCCAAAAGATGCTGGGTCTCTGCCAATGAAACGTGCTTTTCAGAAAGCTTAGATTTCTTTATTTCTAATGCCTCTTCAAGACAAGCAATAGCTTGATCAAATTTGTTTTGGTGAAAGAATATTTTTCCAAGACTGTGCAAAGAAAATGAAAGATCTAAATGATCTTCAACAAGCAAAGCCCGTCTGACTTTCAATGATGTGTCAAATGATTCAAGAGCAGCGTCTAAGTTGCCGAGTTGTAACATTGCCAGCCCTCTACAATGCTCTGTTCTTGCTATGGATAGATGCTGTTGAGGGAATATCTTTTCCTTGATCTGCATGGCTTCTGCATAGGAATCAAGACTAATCTCAAAATGGCCCTCCCTAGCTTCACAGTTCCCAATGTTATGCATAGTTTCTGCTATATCAGAAGTTTCTTTGTTCGTTGAGGTCATTTTTCGCATTACCAACGAATCCCGGAAGCATTTGAGAGCCTTTTGGTTTAGACTGGATTTCACGTGAATAACTCCAATTAAAGAAAGAGTATTTCCAATCTCTTTGTAGTTTTTGTTTTGTTGAAACACCTGTAAAGCCTTCTGCAAATATATCAAAGCCTTCGATTGCTTGTTTAATCTGTGATCATAAAGCGTTCCCATTTCAACTAATAGGGTACCAATTTTGTCTGACATGCCATTTTTATTCGCACACTCCTTAACCTGTGACTTCGTCAGTGCGATCACATCTTCGTATGTGCGCAGTAACAACGAGACTTGATCTTTATCTGACAATGTAGCAGACACAATGCGGACTCTTCTCTTTAAGCATTGCTCATAAAATTGCAGAGCTTTCTGGCGCTCTCCTTTCATGCGATAAACGTTGGCAATGCACTCGAGTGTTTCGCAGACGTCATTGATTCCGTTCATGTCATACGCACCTGAGACGTTTGCCAGCCTGATCAGCAATGCTTCCCTAAAACATGACAAACTATACACAGACAGAATCAAAGCACTGTTATGACAACGAAATACAATAGCAGCTGCATGCATTCGATTGGCCTTCTCAAGTATAGAAGCCTAGCGCCACACACTACTTACCTCTCAGAATGCAAGCCAAGATCATCACAGACAATGCCGATATTGTGAAGCACATCCGCAGATTCGACATGTGGTTTTCCCAGGACTGCGACTTTGATACGATGTGCTTCAAGAAAGCAATCACGAGCCTTGGAGAAATTCTTTTTCTCCCTGTGGATGTTCCCTATCCAACAATAGCTGTCGGCAACAGAAAGGTCAGTCTCACCCAGCTGAGACAGTCTAATGGAGAGACTTTTCTTCAAACATTTAAGTGCAATGGTATTGTCTTTCTTGGCGTGATACATAATTCCAATGTTGTGCAACACTCGGGCAACGCATGGATTCTCATATCCAAGGGTGCCCTTGTATATCCTCAAAGATTGCTCGTAGCATTTTTGCGCAAACTTAAACTGATGGAATCTTTGATGATGACAGCCCTTAATATACTTTTGGGCGCATTGAAAAAGAATATTAAGATGAGTATCGAGAGAACGCAATGCATGGAAAACACCAGGCTGTATCCAGAAGTACTCACCAGGATATCAGCAATAGATTCTTGATTTTGATCATCTCCAAATGCATCACTTCTTAGTTGAAGTGCTTCTTCGTAATGTTCGCTTTCTTCTACACGATAAACTCCAATATTTCCAATGCATCCACCAATCATCTGTAACGCATCCGCAATATCTTTTTGTACATCGCGCCGCTTTGATTCATTATTACCACCATGTTGATTTCTGGCATTATCTGCAAATGATGCAGCAATTTCCCCAGCTTTCTCCCGCAACACGGTCGAAACAGAACACAATAACTTAAAATAATCCTCTTTCCACCCCGAAACATCAGGAGCACGAGTGGTGGCTGCTAGCGCTGCTGCTGGGTAATGATCCCCATCGTCGACCAAGGAGGAAGTGGACAGTCTTTCGCGTTTTGTATCATCAGCTGCCTGTAGCTGTTTTCTTCGCCATTCATCTAGTGACTGCAATATGCATCGATCCATCCTTGCACAGTCACGACAATGAGCAGAAGTCCCCCCCAAGAGACCCAAGCTTTGCAACCGTAGTCGAATGAACCTACTGTCGAAGACTAATGCCTTGGCATCCTCTAAATGACCAGATGCCAATAAATGCCGGACAGCGTTCTGACAAGAGTACCAAATAAATTTTCTTGATGATGCATCATTGCTGCTGTGGCCATTGTTATTTTTGTTTGAAAGTTGCTCATCAAGAATTCTAGGGTAAACTGCCTGGGTCAGAATACCATGACATTCACGGAGCAGTGAATCATCTAGGGTAATGGGACCATCTTCTCTTTTCTGTGTACAGTCATGAAACACCTTGCTATCAATACCAACAAAAAAGGATGCCAATCCCTCTTCCTGCTCTGATGATGGAACAGTATCCGACATCATCATACCATCCAATCTAATATTAGCCCTGTACACGCTTATCAGACCAACGTCTCGTAACGCCTTGCACACATAATTGCAAACTGCAACACTAGCCTCAGGGAGTTGATGCGCACACTCCCGATGCAACAATACCTCATCGCTTGTTGGAACGTTATCAAATGTCGATAATTGTGGATGGTTTGAGACTACCCAAGAGTACATCATTCCCGACTGACGAATAAGTTCCGTGCTATTGTTACTATTAGAAGAGTTGTTTGATTTGTTTTCATCACCGTCGTGTGTCTTCAATCCAAGTATACAGGCCCAAGCCTTGTACACAAATGCCAATGGAACAATTACTGCAAGTTTTCTTCTTTCGTTGGAAGAAGCTGCACTGCTGGCTGGATCATCCTCCCAAATATGCCTCCATCGTTTGAGATTTGACAAACCAGCAGCAGTAGTAGCAGCCGCAGTAGCAGTGACAGTAGAAGAAGATGATGAGTCCATTCCTTTGTAATAACTCTTGACAGCTCCATTAGGATCACACACCATCGTTTCTCCTCCCGTGGTGGACCATATTGAAAATAACGCGGTATGGCACATCTCAAACCCATACCTAAATTTCATCATTTCTTCGTAGTCCTCCGATTCTCCTTCTGGGAGTGGGATATTTTTGAATAGATCAGTGTACCCATCATCATTGTTGGTGCCGTTGGACATTGGGGACGCAAGTGGTGGTGCCGGCATTCGTTCGTTGTTGGATCTCCCTGATTCTTCTTCTTCCTTGTCGTCTAGTGGGATGGGTACCGCTCCATCATTATCTTGCATCGAACCTGTATTGCCGCTATCCATATCATCATGCTGGGCATTGCGCAACCCGGCGGATGGCAATTCCTCAGAGGATGTGATATCCTTCCCATCTTGTCGACTAATTTCAGTCTCTTGATCCAAATCATTCAAAAGATCCGATGCCGACTCCTTTTTACTGTCAGAACTAACGAATAGGACGCTGTCGGCCACAGCATCGGCGCCTTCCTCTAAAACGTCTTGGCCATCATCGTTATCACTGCCGTTATCACCCATCATGGCCTCCACCATTTCGGGGAGATGCATTGGCGCCTCGCCATTGCCTGAGGCCTCGACAGAAGGAGCGACAACGTCTTCATTCAAGTCTGTGATGCTACTGCCATTTGATTTTTTTTCAGCATGTTCTTCGGCGTCGTCATCTTGAACGATAACTTGCTGTTCCAATCGGACGGCACGACGGCTCTCTACACCCTCGCCAATACTGTCATAATTGGCTTTTTCTTCTTCCTCTTCCACGCCACCAATGGCAGTAGCGACAGTTGTTCTTTCCAAAATGTCATTACTCTCATGGTCACACAAAGTAACTTCCGAAATGTTGATACCAACTACTGTATTCCCACTTTCCAATACTGTCCCATTGTCGTCATTCTCTTCTTCCTCCTTTCCATCATCACCGTCAATAAAGTCATCCTTCAACTCCATCTCAATCTCATCCAATAAATCAGTCATTTCATTCGACAACGATGGGGCCACCATCGACAGTGGATTTGCAATGTCATTCTTTACCTCCATTCCATCATCCTTTGCTGTGGTTGTATCAACATCAGTCTTCGAGGCAGCCAATAATGACAAATTCCTTACGTCTCGTTTGTGTTGTGACATTTTCTGTTCCGACACTCGTCTCTCGTGCTCTGCGGCTTGTGCCAATAGCTCGTGCCGATTCTTGGTTTTGGTTGTTTGTTGTCGGTTTGACTTTTGTTTCAATGCAGCAGCAGCAACAGTAGTAGCCATGGTCTCTTGCTTCAACTTTTGTCTTTCCAAAATCGTGTCATTCTTAGTGCTTTGTGCCATTTGTTGAATTTGTTCGAGAGTCAATGTTTGTTTGGATTGTTGGTGTTGGCTCGACTGTTTTGGTGCCGCTTCTTGTTGTGGTTTTGGGACAGTTGACGCTTTTGTAGGTGAATCAGTGCTGATGCCCATTGTCAGAATTGATTGCTTCTTTGTTGGATTTGTAATTGCCATTGAAGCGTTCTTCTTTGAAGGAAGAACATCTCCTTTACTTTGTGCATTTCGGCTAGAGGGAGTAATGCTTTTGGAAACTGATGCACTCTCTGATGTCGGCCCAAGAACATTCTTTTTCGTCACAGACACATTCACATTCTCCCCCAACAACTTCTTCTTCTTCTCCTTCACAAGATCCATTATCAAAGGATTCGCTTTTCCCTTCGTTTTATTCTCAGACACAGACACTACCAAGGCAGTAGGAGTGAGACATAGCGCAGGCAAACTCTCCCGTTCCATACCACAATTATCCACTGCAAGCTTGATCAATTCTTCCCTCCCTTTTACCAACAGTGGATGATTTTCGTGCTCTAATTTCAGTTGTGCCGGAACATCATTCTTCCCCACGCTGTTACTAGTAGTATTAGCAGTAGCACTAGCTGACACTTTACCGCTACCATCAACAACACCAACAACAACAAAACCACAGGCAATCAAAAAATCAACACTTCCACTCCACCTCCCAGCCCTCTTCCAAAAAGCTGGATTGGAAACTTTAATCTTGCGCAATTTTGGATTTTTACGTGAAGTAGAATCATTGAGAATGTTGTCAAGTATTCGTAATAAGGTTAGGATGCATGTTTGTCGTTCTTGTTTGGTTGTTAGTGGTGTTGTTAGGGGTGAAGGTGAAGGTGAGAGGGAGTGGCCGAGTTTGGTGATGGATGATGCGAATAATAAAGTGGATTCGGACATGGTGTGATTCTAGATCTGTTGATGTGTTGTGAGTGATGTTGATATTTAATCCATTAGATATATTGATCGTGGCTATGATGAAATAATGGATTGGGGCAAGTCTCGCTCCTCAAGATATGAGAAAGAGATGGATGGGATATTGATATTGCGCTGTGCACTAATATTGTGATTGTGGATCGGGCCATGGTTCATCAGTTATCAGTTCACATCCCGTGTATTATTCTTGCTTATTGTACCAGCCCAATGACCAATGACTCAAGTAGAACTCGGTAAAATCATGTATTGTCACTCATTTACTGAGAACTCTAATCATTTCATTCGTTTATATACTGCGTGATAATGTTGGATTAGAAGGATATATATTTACACAGTCCTAGTAATTATTTTACTGATGACTGATGACTGCGATAAAAGCTGTAATAATTCCTACGTACTGGAGAAAGATCCTAAACTCATCGCCGATTATGAGACGGAAGGACGTCCATTTTCTTCTCGACCACATGACCATAGGATGAATGCATGGCGTATCATGATCATGAGCGTTATAGTTATATCAAGGGACTCAAAGCCACCACCACTGCAGACCACCGTCCGCCACGCCATACTCTCCTTCATCAACCTCCAACCATTCAGCCCTAGGGGGGACCCTACAACCTTTCCATGGACCACTCAATCGGCCATAACTTCCGAACCGTCAACTCAATCAGCACCAAAACTAGTGTACCATGATCCCCTCCTCCTCCTCTTGACACTGTCACCATCTACAGCCTCCAATTCGTCAAATTTTCCAATCGTCTCAACTCGAGCGGCACCTGCATTGCCAAAAATCACTGCCCAGAATGCCCCGCCAGCTATCAATAATTCATCCTAGCAAAATGGAAACTGAAACCACCACCGCCACCAAACCAAATTGAACAATTAAGCAACAGATGGAATGGCAATCCAATATCAATACAACGCAACAAATAAGCCCAACTAAGACCAACGGAGCTCTGGCAAAGCCATCGCAAAATTTTGAATTTTTGAAAGAACAAAAACAATGACAATGCCACCATTAAGCAGCAAATCGAGAGGGGAGCATTTTCAATGCAATGACAATGACACAATAGACGAGAAGATGCATGGATGTGGGATTGGCACTCGATGAGGAGGACAGTACCACGTGCATCATACCACAGTATCAGTAGCAGTCATCCATTATCACTTCTCGTCCTGACATAAGCAGATCCCATGTATAATGGAGTCCCAGCTATCCTGAGCTATAGTCC
>JAZGVS010001130.1:0-10669 GCA_037356235.1 Bacterosira constricta
GGGAGAATCTGTATTAAAGCCAGATTCCAAAGCCAATCCCTTGAGTTATGTTTATATCTCATGTCGTAAGAGTGTGACAACGAGCTAAATGCATCTAGTTTCAAAGACCTTTGGCACGGCCCATTGCTTTTAACAGATCAACTAATAATTTGCCTGCGGGGCATATCATCACAAGGCAAAAGATTGATTTGATTGTAGTAAAGTGCAAGCTATTAGCTTAGGGCAAAATTAATTCCTTCAAATGGATAAGATTTCCAGATCCAGCGTAACCTGCGACCTGCTGGCTGGTCAACCAAACTGGCCAGCGCCATCTCCTGAACGTGACACCTGCCTATCTCTAGCCAAATAAGTTGCACTCTTAAAACTCCAGATAGATAGTACCTTTTTCATTGAAATAAATCAGTATGTATTTGAAACTATTTGAACAGTCATTATTTGTAAGCCTTTGTATCAAAATTGAATAATTTAAGCCACTCTCAACGAAAATACCTCACATCACAAGACTTGTCTTTTTAATGTTCCCACGCGTTATCGGTAACGTTTGCCCTCTCTGCGCTAACCCCCGTTTTTTGCTTTCCGGTTTCGAATACATGGCAGTACTCAATATCACCAAAAATGCCCCCACCAAAAACAAGAGATTCGGTCGAAAGTCGAACGCAAATACCGATATTATACACGACAGTAGTATACTGAAAGAGGTGGCAAAGACTTTCAACACATTGTCCGCGTATTTTACCACCACTGCCACGATCAATCCCCCCACGGCCTGCACGGTAATCACAGAGACGACCATGGGCGAGTATCCCACGAAGAAACCTTTTCGCGACACCTCTTGCGAATCTTCTACCAAGACAGTGACTAATGCGATGATGACAGATGGTAGGCCCATTTGAATATTCCGTATCCACAAACTAACATCAGATCCCTTTAATATCCTCTCGAAGTAGACCCCGCTGAACCCTGAGGTGCACGCTGCACAAAGCACAGCCACCAGACCAACCATTCGATTCTGATCTTCATTCTCTGATGCATCGCCATCGCTACTTCCTGACACTTGCACTACCGCCACACCACACGTAAGTACGATCAGCGATGCCCACTTGGTCCCTGAAAACTTTCGTCCGAGCATGGTAGCACTGAACACCGCCGTGGTTAATATTTTCAACTGATATAAAATTTGATACGTGGCCGCATCCAAATTTGTCAATGCCAAATAGAGTAGATTATTTTGTACCGTGTATAAAAAGGATGGTATGCAGAGTTTGAGCATTTCGTGGGGACTTGCCCATACGTGGTTGTAAATTTCGTTGCCTAGAGCTGGGAAGGATGAGCCGGATTGGTAGAATACTACTCCGAGGCATATGAAGAGTTTCATCACCTGAGGAGTGTTTCGTATCAGGAAGAAAATTGACAAGGGTGTGAGACCATGTGTATCATTGGGCCGTTGGCATCGCATGAAATGATATTCGATACCCAAATGAAGAATACAAAGTCAATGTTGCGAATTATTGTTATATATCTCACCTCCATCATAAAAACAGCAGTGCTAGCCAAATACAACTCCCCATCAACATGAGTTCTCGAATATCGCATTATCAACACCAATCCGACCATCTGACCCACCAATAATAATAAACTCCCATATTTTATGAGTGCATTGTGATTTTGCACAGGTTTCTTTGATCGTTGTGTTTGTAATTGTAATTTTTGTGGTGATGTTCCTCCTCCCTTCTCCTTTGATGTCCGTGCGTGTAGGTCCCCGCTTTCGATGCCATTGGGAGAAGGTGGCATGATTTGTTCGTCGGTGGGGGTGACACGGTCGGGGTGGACGGGCGATATGCCGTTGGTGAATCCATGGAGGGATGCGTTGCTCATGATATCTGGGGCAGGGACACAACAAACAACGAAACAACGCTGATCGAATTGGTATTACGATATTGGCAATTATTGGCGGAAGAAAAGTAACCGTTGGCACCTGAGTCTTTTGGCGATATCATACAAAAGTTGATATTGAAGTCCCATATGAAATTAACTCGCTAATGTAATCACGTCCAAGATTAACGCTATAATAAAATGGCGGGGCGGGGCCGGAGGGCCGCCGCTTCAGGATTCGTCGCCGTCGGAACAACGCGATCATGGTCATGGCCATGACATCATAATATGCCATCAAGAGATCTGCATGAACCACTACCATACGAGCGAGAGCAATAGTCAATATAGCGCAGACTATTTTCCCTATAGATATTCAAGGTGCGTTCTATTTTCTATGGCACGGGCGAGAGAGAGGCGGGCGGTGGCAGATGATTGCGCGCGGAGCAACCGGGAGCGAGCGGGAGGGTCGCTGCCGCGGCCGCAAGCAGCGCGCGGGTGGCCGGAGTCGTGGTGGATCAGAGGGTGGCGGCGTTCGGCGCTGTTTGTCTCGGCATTGGTTGATACTTATGTTATTGATGGCACGTTGTATATTGTAATTCGGATCCATGACGACACGGGATGGCGCGGTGTGATACTTGTATGGCTTTGCATGGCGATTCAGATTGCGGCACAGCGCGCGGCGATACCGTTCAGCGTCAGCGTTCAGCAGACCCAGGCCTCCCGGCGTTCTCCTCGCTGAAGACAATCGAACTCAGCATGATTATGTGCCTGTTTTCTCTGGCCGTTTCTAATCTCACATAATGTTTTTATTCACTCTAAGGAGGTAAAAAAGTGCGTATTTGGTCCAACATTTTTTCAGGGAGTATCGTGTGTGTCTGTGTGCATGATAATGCTATAATCAATTGGAGAATATTCTTTGTGGACAGATATCTTTCTTGGAGGGATTAGCGCAGCTTGATTATAGGAGGTCGAAGGTATTATATGATAGAAGACTATAAGAGAGGATACCTGTTAAATATTTCAATTGCTCTCTTTTTGTATGCATAGGAAACGATCCAGTGAGACGCATAAGGAAACTTTGATTTGACAAAGTTCCCCACTGACGGTTATGGACCTTTTTGAGATTGGAGAACATTGGATTATGATTGAAACCAATTTGCACTCACATCCTCACATTTTTTCACACTGCTTTCATACCTGGATAACCAAAACAATAAAGAAAGTCAAAAATGTCATCCCTCCGTGAAATTAGAAGCGACGATTCGCTTTTGTCTACCAACAAGTCAGAACGAGCGAGTGCATCCAGTATTCAGGACGAGAAAAGAATAGTAGCGTCGGGGCTTCTCAGCCTATCTCCGAACTTGGATCGAAAGAGAAAGGATGCACGACGGGTGACGTATTCCCCATTTGCAGCAGGCGCTTTATCTCTACGAGAACGATCGACAGATGAGAATAGAGGGGACATACCCCAAGTCGTAACTACTTCCAAGTCGTCAAGAAGGAGCAAAACGTCTCTTGGTTGGACACCGGGGTCTTCTGTTGAAGGTGGTGACAAGTCTGATAGCGTTGCAGGTCAGAAGCGCAAGGCAGTAGACTATTCTGACACCGAAAACGAAGGCGATGTTAGTAATGACAGGAAGGCACCTTTCAGGATGAAAAATCATGTCGATTCATCTTTGTTTGTAGACGATGGTGATGTTGCGTCTAAATCCGATGGTATTTACGAGGACGTTGGACGGAAGATACCCCTTCTACAGTCATCCCGGAAGGAGTCCACAGCTACTGAAAACCGAGAGGTGAAAAGTTATGATCTGCTATTGTCGTCATCTGATGAGGAAACTAGCGATGATGAGAATAATAGAGCTCGCAGAAATTCCAACCAGCCAGCTCGAAATACTGATAATTGTAAGACTAGGAGTACGAGCACCACCAATGATAACAAAGATACCATGGTAGCACCTGAGTTGGGCCAGGGCGAATGGCTCACTTCCTTCCATGCTGCCGATAGTGAAGGCAGTGACGACGATTCTTCCTCTTCTTCAACCGGCGGAGACGCTCGTAATGAGACTGATAGAAAGCTTGCAGCTATTGACCGCCAGGACTGGTTGACCTCGCCCTCTCGCGGAAAGAAGCTGGATTATCTAGACGGCATCGGCAATGACAGTGACAAAGCGTTGCAGCTATTGCTTTGGGATGTTGGCTTTGATTTTTACAATATTCTGTCGCATCAGTTTGAGGCTATTCGGTTTGTGGCAGGCTTTGTTCCCTCGTTCCCTTTCTTACCTGCCAAGAAACAACGAGGTGGCGACAGCAGCAGCTCTGACGAAGAAGATGAAGAAGATGCTGGATCTGCGGAGATCCAAGAAATGCTGCAGCTAGATATGATCGGTAAATATGTCCGGTTAAATGCTCTGAATCGACCTCAGCTAATGCTTCCAGGACGTGGGATGTTGTTGGCGGATGAAATGGGCAAGTGTAATTCTTCGTTTTTTGACTTCCTGTGAATTGACATAAGTGTAACTTTTGCTAACAGTTTGAGTAACTTTATATGGTGACATTAACAGGGTTGGGAAAAACTATCGAAGCCCTCGCTGGTGCGGTCTTACGCAATGCTAGGAAATATCAGAAGAAGCCCACTCAGAAGAGGCCCACTGAAGCACTCGCAGATGCAGCTTTACCCAATGCCACCACACAGCGTCAGAAGAAGCCAACTCTGATCGTCACTCCTCAAGACGGTGTCCAACTTCAATGGATAGAATGTCTTGAGAATTGTGGAGTAGAGCCTGCTAGAATTTTTGTTGTTGGTGAAAAGGAGTCTGCTGGGAAGAAGAGAGGAGGTGGCAAAATTAAGAAGAAAAACTCAGTGCAAAGTGGAGAATTCATCTTATGTACGCGCTACAAGGTTCAGACCGAGATGAAGAACGTATTTCAATATAACACAGTAGCAGAGCTGCAGACTAGCAAAAAGGATTCGTTTCTCTTTCCAACAGTACCCACCACCCTCTTGAAGAAGCTCCGGAACCAATATAGGGTTGAGAAAGGACTTGAGAAAGTTAATCACAGTCGAAGGAGAAAAGAGGCTAAGGAGGATTGCGTCACTAGATTAGTTAGGGAGAGCAAATTCAAGCCTGTATTCAACACTGTAATCATCGATGAATGCCATTTTCTCAAGAATGGTAGGTGCATTGTGGGATCGAGTGTATTCTTGTTATTGTTGTTTGTTTAACATTTCTGACATGTCATATCGTATGCAAATAATTGATAGTTCTTGCTTTTTGGGGTTTTGGGGCGGCCTTATTGGGAGCTCAGGCGGACAGGACAGTTCTGTTGTCGGGCACTCCGTACAATAATTCATACAGCGATCTTAGTGCGTTAATGACATTTATAGATCCACGGCAGGACTCAGCTCGAGTGAAATGGTGGGAGAAAGCCACTGCAAAGAGGAAGAAGAATGATGTCATTGAAGCTGTGAGTGACTGGAGAAAGGCATTCATGCTGAGAAGGACTAAGGATGTCCTCGAAAAAAAACTACCTCGAATAGATCGACGTGTCGTCAACGTATCTCCAAAACCGTCTGATCTCGGCATCTATGAGTTTTATGAAGCAGTCTTCCTCCTTGCGCTGAATCGGCTACAGGAGGAAATCGATGATAGCAACCGCAAGGCACAGAGGGAGATGTTTGACATTATGATGGCGTGTATGGCATGCATGAGGATGTCTAGTATCCACCCGATGCTTCCAGTAGGTCGAGAAGCCACGATTCAATTTTCTCCATCTCGTAAACACCTCCTCAATCGAGAGGAAAATAAAAAGAAATGTGTGCTATGCGGAGACAAACATCCTACGCAAAAGGCTGAGGAACATGTAGGTAAGACTGATGGTGTGATGAAGGAAGAGAATGGGGAAGATACCTTTCGACAACTTGTCGGTCTGTCTGGACGGGCGCGTACGGATGATACTATCATGAATGACGATGAAGATATTGTGGGTCTAATGAATGATGTTGCGAACGAGGAGGAGAAGGGTTTAATCGTAGAACTTGGGTCAGATGTTTGCAAGGCAGCTGGGAGTGACTGCGTTCATTTTGCACATGAACGATGCATCGAAATATGGGATAGTAGCCACGATTGTCCCCGTTGCCATGATCTTTCTTCTCGTATGAATATCACCTTTACAGAGGAGCCCCTTGCAGCCGATAGAAAGATTTATTGTCAAGAGATTGCAACAACTGTGAACAGCTCAAAAGGATTCACCACATCCGCTAAGATTGAAAAGGCTGTAAAATGGTTCCAGAGCGTTCCAAAGAATGAAAAGGCAATCATTCTATCATTTTTCAAAGGAAGTCTAGATCTAGTCGAAGGCATTCTGACGGAAGATCTAGGCATCAAATGCTGCCGATATGATGGGGATGTATCAAAAGAAAAAAGAGAAGAAGACCTGGAAAGGTTCAAGAATATGAAAGAATGTAGAGTCCTGTTGGCATCAGTACAGAGCGGCGGGACGGGTCTCAATATTGTTCAAGCTAATAATATGTTGTTTTTGGATCGGTAAGTTTGCGGTTACTCGTTATACACTTCTTGGACAACGGGTTCATCTCAAGTTTGCAGTTAAATCCTATTTCAGGTGGTTCAATCCGCAAATTCATGATCAGGCCGAGTCACGATGGTGAGAAAAAGTCTATGCTGTGGCATTTTTTGACATGTACTAGCTTTCATGAACACTTCAACTAATACTCATATCTAAACCTGACAGCCATCGCATGCATCAAACTAAAGTGGTCAAGGTAGATTATCTAGATACAAGCTACACTGTTGATGTTGTTATGAAGAAGGTTAACATGTTGAAGGAAGCAAACGCTGAAGTGTTGTTGGAGGATGGTACATCGCTTGGCCGTCATTCTTCAAGCCTCAACTATAACGATCTAACAGGAGTCATAGGTGATACTCTAAAGGCTGTCATTGATATGAGAATTGCTAAAATCGCAGAGAATGTTGAAAGTGGAGATGCTAATGCTCCGCTGATTTCCCAAGATGATTTTGACCTTGAAAGTAAGCTGCATGGAATAGCGATTGCGAGAGCCACACGGAAGAAATCTGTGGTCAAGACGGAGGTAGATTCTAACACCGATGATGATCATTCTGAGAACGACAGCGCGTCATCCGACGAAAGCAGTTCACATAATCGCAAAGAGTTTGAGAGGAATGGAAATGTATCTTCTTCTCACAGTGGTGAACCAACATTTTGCGCAAAGCCCCAGGGCAAATCTGATGATTCTGATGATGATTCTATCGACAAGTTACTCAATGGCGGGCCAACATTTTGCGCAAAGCCCCCAGGCAACTCTGATGATTCTGATGACGATTCTATCGACAAGTTACTCAATGGCGAACCAACATTTTGCGCAAAGCCCCAGGGCAACTCTGATGATTCTGATGATGAGTCTATCAACAAGTTACTCAACAGCAGGCCAATATTTTGCTCAAAGTACGAAGGCAAATCTGATGATTCTGATGACGATTCTATCAACAAGTTACTCAATGGCGGGCCAACATTTTGCTCAAAGCCCCATGGCAACTCTGACGATTCTGACGATGGTTCTATCAACAAGTTACCCAATGGCGGGCCAACATTTTGCTCAAAGTACGAAGGCAAATCCAACGATAATTCGGATGATTTACTCAATGATGAGTCAACATTTTGCGCCAAGTCCCAGAGCAAATCAACTGAGCCAACTACCAACAACAAGACCAACTCTAAGCATGTGTCTACATTGAAAGGTCGTATCTTTTCGTCTACGGCCAGAGGAGAAAAGAAATCAACGCAAGTGACACTGAAGGCAGACACTGGGTGTTCTTTTTCAAGTGCTGCTACTATCGGTGCCTCATGTAACAGAAACAGTGGTGAAATCATAGACCTGTGCTCTTCAGGAGATGAAGAAGACAATGATTGTCAGGCCGGTGTTGCAGCAGATAGAAAGACATCTTTGAAAGATGAGCTTGAAACTGCAGCAGATGATGCCGTTGGCACTGACGAAAATGCTTCATCCATTATTTCTGCGCTCGAGATTGATTTGGGAAATGCTCTCGCGGCGGATGATATTGTGACTGCAAAATTGATTCATGATCGTCTGACGAAGCTGCGTGGCACACGATGAAGGGAAAGTGGTTTCTAGCATAGACAACTGCAAAACAAATTAGGATGAAATTATATTCAATCGGGTGATAATAGGGCAATACTTTAGTCTGATCCGAGAGGTATAAACGATATTCTGCACTCATCAAGAGGTGACATCCAAATTATTGCCTTTTTATATCTTTTCATGGCCATCTNCTGATCCGAGAGGTAAAGGATATTCTGCACTCATCAAGAGGTGACATCCAAATTATTGCCTTTTTATATCTTTTCATGGCCATCTGGTGGGATTTCTTCCGCCCCAATACTCTCTAGATACTTGACCACCGGGTGATCGTGACCATGCGTCTTCTTTGCCCACCACAATGGACTTCCGCCATTTCCAGTATGTGTCCTTTGATTCTTTGGGTGTAGTAGCACAAGATGAGTCGAAGGCCATGAGTGTGATGAGTAAGCAATCAATTCCAAATATTATCATTCAGTCAACTCCTTGACTTGGGCAAATGCCAGTCCGCTCTCACCTTATCCGATCCCCCTTTTATCAAAAACTTTACAATATCCAAGTGACCCCCTCGTGCTGCTTCATGCAATGGATTCCATCCATTATTGTCTTTTTCCTTTAGAGCATTTGGGTTCTTTGCAGCAATAGCAATAATGGCAGTGAGATCTCCGGTGGATGCAGCCGTCTGGGCATTCAAACCCTTTACCCAGTCATGATCTTCTTTGCTCGTGTCCTGTATGGAAAGGAGTTTAGAAAGAAAATGTGGTACATAATAATGAAATTAGCAAAATCAGGTCAAGCCATGATGAATTAGTGCTGAGTGACTAATACAATACACCAACAATCAGAGCAGCAATCACTTACCAACTTTGCTTTTTCATGTGTTTGCAACCATCTCCATTCCTCTTGAGACCCGGGTATGATGTAATGAGGAATCTTTTTGGCAACATTCAAGTCCACCCTCGCCTTACATTCTTCGTCATCGAAACAATTTGATTGCAATTTCTTCCATGCTTTTTGGTATAGATATTCAAGGCTTTCCTCATCGTCAGCATTTGCTTCTTCGTGTTGAAGTGTATGTCCCAATGGTTCAAAATGAATAAACACGTTCTATGTACAGCGGTTGGAATGCGTTTTCAGTTTTCAGGTGTCATTCATCAATACAGCAAAATAGCAAGAATTGCAGGATAATCAAAAATTGGCCTCCAAAACCACAAACTCACCGCATAATACCTTCCCTTCAACGGAAAAGGCCTCCCATGAATAACCGAATGACTCTCATAAAACACCATATCCCCCACATCCATCGTAATATTATACGCCCTCCCATCATGCCCATAAACCTCCAACGGCCAAGGCTCATCCACATCCTGTCCAACATTCACAATAGCACTAATCACCAATGGCATCCTATCCACATGCGAGGCAAGTACCGCACCTTCTGTATACACACGCACTCCATACAATGATGTTGGGGACAATTCCACCCCTGTCCATTCTTCCAATGCGGTTTTGGATGCATCCCAAATGTCTTTTCGGAGGGGAGTGTCGACACGTAGCATTTTGGTGGGTGAGGACCAATGGTTGGTGTAGGTGTTTCCGGGGGGCCAGGTTTCGTTGGGCATGTTCGCCGGAGATGTGAACTTTTGGGACCAGAACTTTTTGAGAATGGTCATTATGTTGGCGGGGGCGCGTACTTTGTGAAAGCCTAGGGTTGTGTAGTTCTGATGAGAGTAGATGAGATGGAGAAATGCATTGGGGATGGAGAAGGAGATTAGAGATATCATGGTCAGAAAAGTATGAGATTTTGATGGGTAATAATTAGAGAAATCAAAGGCAAAAAGTATGAGATTTTCATGCGTAATAATAATGGATAACTCAAGTCCGTCAATAAGTAGTCATGATTGCAACATGATTGCAAATGAAACGATCATGTCAACAAACGATGAAATGATAATGCGATGACACTTACAAACATACTAGCAGGCTGGCGTAAATTCATATCAATCCTATCATTCTCCGTCTCATCACATCGCCAACCCTCAGGCGCATACTTTTCTCGACATCCCTCCAAAAATTCAGTATAGAAACTATTTGTCAATGGGTTGTTCTTATCATATGCATCCGCCGGTGGATAGTGAATGGGGAAGGAATGATCGACACCATAATTGGACGAGCAGGTTGCCAGTGATGACGTCCCAGCATCATTTGAAGGGGTGCATGCCATGTTGGAATAATCAACATCATCCATTGCTTCACCCCGTTCAATGGCATTGGCGGTGTTACCATGGGGGCTTTCAAATGTGGATCCTAGAGAAGTGAGTTTTAGTGCATCGACGCGGTTGTTGTGGGACGTTGCCGTTATTATTAGTGTTGCCAAAAGTGTCGCAAATGGCATTGACATGCGTTTGTGAGAGATGATTGTTTTGCCGAGATTCATTGTTGCTGTAGATCAGATGGATTTATGCGGGGGAGGAGGCTACTGCTTGGGCTACTCGTGCTACTACTTCTTGCTACTCCTACTGGCCGTTTATGGTCGCTGGTCTCCGCTGATTGTGGTTGTTGTTTCTGTAGTTTTAATGTTCTGCATTTAAAATCTCAGAAGGCTGTTTGTGGCGATTGATTAGCGAGTATCCAGTCGCCAGACGGCGCGCCAGGGGGCGT
>JAZGVS010001131.1:0-10679 GCA_037356235.1 Bacterosira constricta
AGAAGAGCCAAAGATGTACAATCGGGCAATTTTTTTAAATTTAAATCCTACGAGCGGAAATTTTATGTTAGTTACCGCGAAGCTAGTCACAAAGTGGGCGCACATATGCGCCCATACCCAGAGTCCTGTTAATACAAAATTTTGCTTGTGTTGTAATACAGTTGCATCTTCTAGTGCCCATCCCGGCAATCTGCAATATTTTTTGCTGGTTTATCTGCTGTTGGCTTTTAATTGTTTGATTGTTCTGTAGACAAGTTCTTTCCGTGGAATGGACATCAGTCGACGTTGCCCTAAAGTCAGATCCCGAATCTTTAGTTTGTTTGTTGATTGTTATGTATGTTGTGTCATCGTTGTTCTGGTCGCCCTCACATCATCATCGGACGGGTGATAGCAGAGGTTCCACCGCTGCCGCGATGAATAAAGAAATGGTTGTATGGTGACAGTCTCCCCTTTGCCTACGGCAGCTCATAGTGGTAACACCTAGTACCCCTCCGCTGACGCGTCCGTGGTGTTGACGGCGGTTGCAGTTGCAGCAGCAGTCTCCTAATCCCTCACAGTGGTACCACCTATAGTACAAGAATCACTTCCGGGCCCTCACATCATCATTGAAATCATTGTACTTTGCATGCAAGATTCCAAGGTACTAGTTTGCATTGCTTCAGCGTGCAGTGGTATTACATTGACAACAGTCTCCACGTTGTCATCATTGTCATTGACTCCTCTCCTATTGGTCGTGTTGATGAATGCATGAGACATCCTCCACCTTCGGTCACGCTGCCTCCTCACTAACAAGGCGCCGTCGAGTGACACGACGGGAGCTACTACATCAGCGCCACGACATCAGGCACTGCGGGAATAGGAGCCACTACAGCTAGGAGAGGGCAATGTACACCAGCCACCGGGAGCCACGCCATCGGGCACCACAACGGGAGCCACTACATCAGCCATCTCACTCCGGCGACGGAAGCCACACACAACGAAAGCCGCTACACCAGACACACACGCCATGAGCCAGGAAAGATACGACATCTCAGCCACGACGGTTATCAAAATATAACATAATCAAATAAACGCGCACCCAAAAAATCCATCAACTCAACATCGTGCACAAGTGAACGACGACATAAAATTGGCATGGCAAATCAAAGATAATACAGCAACTCGGACAGCATTTGGCAACAACGACACGGCACTACGTGACACGACACGGTACCAACATGGCACGACCAAAACAAAAGCAACATATTGGAACAAAACAATGTAGCATTGTCAAAATCGAAACGATGGAAACTTCCTGAAAATCGCCGGACACTCAGGGAGATGCGCATTTTAGGGTTGGTCTCAAAGCAGATGTACGCATCATTGTTGGCCACAAATGTAATGTTAAACAAGAAGGTGATCATTTCTCTCTCAGGGCTCAGGGCATCCTTGAAAGTTCCATCTTAAGCTGGCGCATTTTCTATTCATACTGCATCATCGCAACATGACTGAACCTTCATTTCAGCTCAAAACTACCACGATTGGCAAAAGATCTGATCAAGAATAAGTTTATTTCCGTGACACAAACGAAGGCGAATGCAGTGACTGAATTCTGGTGGATCTTGAAACTAACAGAAGAATTGAAGTGTTCTTTGGTATTCTCCGATCCCTTTGTGTGCACTGTCTCTTTGGATGGGGCTTGTGGCCTCGTTGATGGTTGCAAGTGCTAGAGGAGGAAGAGCCGGTTCTACCAGTCTACTCGGTTTTCAATTTGAAGGAGATTCATTTGTTAAAGGCTTAGTTTGGTTGTTGACACTTGCACATCAGTGATTGGAGCAGATTGCAACACAGGCCGTGAAGCTTTTGTTGGTTTCTTTCCCTTCTTTCTTTATTCGTTGACGAAGTGGTGCCATGTACTAGATATTTCACTCATCTTCATCTTCTCTATTCTGTAAATAAACTCAAGCATGCTCTAAATGATCACGTTCAAACGCTGGTTCCTTTTTAGTTTAGATACCAAGTCAAAGTAATGCCAGCCCTTCCTCTTATCTCATATCGTATCCAAATAATAACAATGACTTCAAAATGACGGTACCATACTGTACCCGAGATCTCAATCATCAAACTTAGACATTCACCCCATCCACAACCTCCTTACCCAACATGCCCTTCTCCTTCTCCAACACGGGATCAATTTCCTCCTCCAAAAACTCATCCGTCTGCTCGTTTGACCTCCCAATGAACAACTTGGGATCGACCAAGGTATCCAATTTGTCATGCACCGCCTTGAACAATGGGTCCTTTGCAATGCGCTCAAGCAAGTCATTGGATTTGCCCTCTCCTTTGACAACTGCGCCAGCATCCATGGAATGGAGACGAATGGCCTCGTGGAGTTCTTGTCTGTCTCCTCCAGCCTTGACACCTGACGTTTTAATTTATTTTGGATTTTGTTGAGTTGGCACGAACAATATTAGTTGGGTTCAAGTGAAAAGAAAAGTAGAATACAAATCAATACTCGATATCCAATGCAATGTCATGCTGTTACAAAGCGAGCAATAATAAACACCATCACCAGAATCACAATACACAAAATCTACTCACACTCCATGAGAATAACCTCCGTGGCCATGAATGGCAACTCCTCCATAACATGCTTCTCCACAACCTTGGGCCAAACAACCATGCCATCAGCAATATTCATCAACAAATTCAACACCACATCCACCGCCAAAAATCCCTCGGGCAAGATAATCCTACGAATCGCACTATCATCCAGCGTCCTCTCAAACCACTGATTGGCATGCGTATTCGCTGCACTGGGCGGCAAGCTCATAATGTACCTGCTGAGAGAACAGCACCTCTCCGACCTCATGGGATTGCGCTTGTACGCCATGGCCGAACTGCCAATCTGATTCTTGGCGAATGGTTCCTCCACCTCCTTCAAATTCGCAAGCAGTCGAATATCACCGCACATTTTATACGCCGACTGGGCAATGCCACTCAACAGACTCAACACGTGGTAATCAATCTTGCGCGTATACGTCTGCCCACTAACGGCAATGCACTTCTCGAACCCCATCTTACTGCAAACCTTCTCATTCAGCGCCTTCACCTTATCATGATCACCATCGAACAACTCCAAAAAAGTGGCCTGCGTCCCCGTCGTGCCCTTGACACCCCTCATGGGCAAATTCTCCAGCTCGTACGTCACCCTCTCGTAATCCAGCAGCAAATCCTGCATCCAGAGCGTACACCGCTTGCCCACCGTGGTGAGCTGCGCCGGTTGATAATGCGTGAATCCCAACGTCGGCACATCCTTGTACTTGTGCGCAAACCTCTTGAGGATGGCCAGGGTCTGGACCAGCTTTTGACGTACCAACTTGAGCGCCTCCTTGATCTGGATGATGTCCGTGTTGTCCCCCACATAACATGACGTGGCACCCAGATGAATGATGGGCATGGCAGCGGGTGCCACGTCTCCAAAGGCATGGACGTGTCCCATGACATCGTGTCGGAATTTGGATTCAAATTCGGCAGCCTTGTCAAAGTCGACGGTGTAGAGATTGTCCTTCATTTGTTGGAGCTGTTCGTCGGAGATGTCGATGCCGAGTTCTTGTTCGGAGGTGGCGAGGGCGAGCCATAGTTTGCGCCAGGTGGTGAATTTCATGGCGGGTGAGAAGATGGCGGACATTTCTTTGGTGGCGTAGCTGTGTGTATTGTTTTTGTTTTTTGGTTGGAATTGGTCAGGTTGATAATATAATTTTGATGTTGCCATTATGGATTGCATGAGTGAAAGAAGATTGAAGAAGTGGTCAGTATATGGAAAAAGAAACACCAGCCAGCTGTACTTTGTAACATGAATATCATGCATGTAAAAGTACGCAGAATTGTGCTGACAAATAGTACCAAGCCATCCATACATTGTATCTCTGTACCCTACGTGCTGTACCCACTATGTACTGGGTACTCTACTGAATCCCAAGTGGAATACTGCGCTACCTCCTATCGTACAGCCTTGCATCTGCCTTCCAATAAACATTTGAAAAACGCCCCCATGACCAAAAAAAAACTGAAAATCAATGAATTGACCACTCCAGGCATCGCAGCCAAGAACTACAACCATATCAACCATCATCGCCAACGCAACAAATAAGTCCAACAGAGCTCTGACAAAGCCCTCTCAAATCTTCAATTTTGAGAGATGCATTGAAATAAAAACAATGCAGTCTCCGTCAAACAGCAAATTGAGAGGAGAGCCAGGATTCATCATCATCAATGCAATGACTAAAACAATTGCGGGACTTCCCCTCCACATTCCTCAAATTTGCACCAACAACCATTCAGTGCTTTCTTCTCCCTGAGGTATATATCATCACAACGCGAGAATCTGCTGCCGTCAGCGAGGTGCAAGTTTGCGTTTGTGGAGGACGACGTTTACTGGCTATCCAACGACCATTATTCATGTGCATCCATTTTGATTCAGTGGCGTAGGATGGTTTGTACGCACAAAGACATGTATCACTTGGAGACTTCCCGACAAACTTGTGCAATGGGATCGGGCACCTGCTTCATCGCCGGAAGTGAAAGAGGTTGAACTCAGGACGGATCATGCTTGCATCCGGGTCATTAAGGAACATTCTCGAGCTTTTTGCGTTTCGATTCATTGGATGACTCCACTTTGGCCTTGCGTTTGGTTTCCTTTGAATGACAATTTGTGTGAAGAAAGTACATACTGTCATGTTCTGCCGCATGCTCTTGGCGGTATAGCAAATGGGTGACTCGTCCGGCGCTGCCGTCATAAACAGGAACTCGAACTATAGCCGGGGAAGCGTCACGGACCGATCAATCATCGGATATCGACTCTTATGACAAGGACATATTTATTCTCTGTCTCTACCCACATGTCAATATTGTGCGTGCAAGTCCACTGGTGGTTTTTGTCCCGTGGCAAAGGAGGTGGAGTTGGCGTATCCCTTGTTGTCAGCGAGGTGGAAGTTTTCCAATACGCATTTAAAAGTGCGACACTATTCGTTTCTGCACTTTGAGACAGGCGTCAGTTGATCACTGTCAAATATTCCATGAGGGAGGAATCGTACTCCTCCTTCGTAACTTCCGTCATGACACGACACACCTGTTTATCATCACCATTGACATACACCAAACATGGATAAAATTGCTGCCACTTATTCTCTCATGGGATACTTGTTTATTGCGGCCTCAACATGCGCCACACATACTGCCTTGATGGAATTATTGTAGCCTTGCCAAACGCAGCGGTGTCCACTCCATTGAGGACTGTGACCATCGTCCAAAACATCCGTAGCGAGAGTTGATCGGTGAATCCATCGGAAGGGAGCCATTTGTGCGTCTCTGTGGCGAGAGCGTTCTCGTTCTAGCGTTGGACCGTTCTAGCGTTGGACCGTCATCCGCTGGTCGAATATGAGAGCGGGGAAGGGTCGAATATGCAAGCAAAGATAATAATAAGAAGATGGAAGCGTGATTTAAACAAAAGTGTGAGATTTGTGGGAGCAAGAAAATCAAACTGAGAAAAACCAGCAGTGGTAGCATCAAAACATAACACGAGTCCAAAAGCCGAAAGCCTAAAGCCGAAAGCCTAAACACAAAAACATGCAAATCGTCAGTGAGCGAATCGCCTTCCGCTTTGGTGGAGGGAGCAGTGACTGCAGAGCAGAAACATATTCCTCGACACCTCGGCATCAGCGCTTCGCCCAATCCATACCGCCAAGCCGCTTCCAAATCAAAATGCAATCCGCTTCCAAATCCACAAACCCACAAATCCAGCGGAGCCGAATCCCTGAATCAACAGCCGCACCAACAGCCACAGCCGACGCGAATCAATAGACGTACAAACAGCCACAGCCGTACCAACGCCCGCACCAACAGCCATACCAAGAGCCGTACCAACACACGACGCGAATCAACAGCCGCAGCCGCCTCGAATCAACAGCCGTACCAACAGCCGCAGCCGACACGAATCAACATCATGCCATGATGGATTTCTTTTGGCGTGGATTGGGGAGGGTGGGCGGGGCCGAGCACAAGAGTCGGGGGTGCTGGAGGATGCTCATAAACTATTGGGGTGCGTCGGTGTGCGTCGCTTCGCTGAGTTGTCATTAAGAGGAGGACGCTCTGGCGTTGATGGCGCGTCGGTGTTGGCTTGCGTCGCATCGCGGAGTCATCATTAAGAGGAGGACGCCCTGGCGTTGGGTCATCGCATTGTTTTCGTCAGCGAGGTGCGCCATGATCACAATCACAAATGGTTGTGTTGTGCAGATTCAGTCTGGTGCTTGTTGTTGTCAATTATTCTGTTGTTTGGCACGCCACGTGTCTTTGCGTTCGTATCGTAAGTACCTACCTAGAGGAATAAAGTACTTACGGCTCGGATCATTGCAAAGATATCATGTATCGTAGATCGTAATAGGTGTAGCTAGCCGTAATAGGTGTAGCTAGCCGTAATAGCTGGCTCGCGCGCTGTCGTTTGAAATGTTCCTGTGACAGAAAGGGGGGGCGGAGTCAGACGGAGTATCATATCTAGTATAATATAAATCAATGTTGGAATTCGTAAGTACGTAGGGTTATTACCATTATATAAATATACATCCATGAAGATGTATATAAGCGGAGTCGGACACCGTCCTGGGAGATAGAGGGGGTAGTATTCTGAAAGGTGTCAAATCCTCGAAAAACGCTGGTAGCGGAAGGGGGGAATTGGTTTCTGGTAGACAACTGAGAGAAGGGGTTTTTGAGTACCGCATCGGCCACTTTCTGGTACTTTCTGGTAGCCCATTGGCAGAGATAGCAATTTTACGTTCTCCCAGGGGGGCCCCCGGGTTTTTTCGGAGCAGTGCCCAATCACGCCAGAATGTCCGCTCCACCAAGCCCAAACCACCACCCAAGCCTGTGGCTACACCTTCTGTACCCCCACAACCTAACCAAGCACCGCCATCATCTTCCTCGCCAGCATGCCCCTACCAGTCCACCCTCCTCTCCCGTCAGCAGCATCATGCGAATTGCACATCCGCATTGAGCCTCTGTCCAAACTCTACACTGATGACACAGGGCGCTTTCCAATTCGTGCTCACAGTGGCAATCAATACGCCATGATTGCGTAACACTGCAACAGCGACACCATTCTCCATGAGACCTTCAAAACCAAGAGTGACAAGCATCGCATCCCTGCATACAATGCCATCAGGCGTTGCATTGCAGCGATGGGTCACAAAGTGGACCTCCAAATCTTAGACAACAAGGCCAGCGGAGAATACAAGCAAACCATCGAGGAGGCATGGCAGTCAACCTACCAACTGGTGCCTCCAGACCTGCACCGCCGCAACGCTGCAGAGCGCGCCATCTGAACTTTCAAGGCCCATTTCCTCACCATTTTAGCAGGCGTGAGCCCCAAGTTCCCATCTTACATATGGGACAAGCTTTTGGAACAGGCTGAACTAACGCTTCATTTGATGCGCCAAGCAACTGTTGATCCAAGCAAGTCTGCTTGGGATTTTTTTCATGGCCGACCATTCAACTACGACGCCACACCTCTTGGACCATTGGGCATCCCAGTCATAATTCACAACAAGCCCAGCCGCCAAAAATCATGGGTCTTCCGAGGGCGAGATGGTTTCAGCGCTGGAGCGGCCCTCAATCACTACCGCTGCCAGCATGCCATTGATGCCGACACCAAAGCCATGGTTATTTCTGACACGGTGGAGTTCAGGCATCAATACCTTACTCAACCTTCCCTCACCCCATCGGATTGCATCATCTATTCCCTTCAAACCCTCACTAGCGCGCTCCACCAGGCACCATCAATCGCCAGCGACGCCCAACTCCAAGCCATCGACCAACTGCACACCCTCTTCAACGCATGGCGCACCCAGTCTGATGCCTACCCTGCGTATGTACCCCACAACTCACAGACTGAGTCACCAAACCCAGTCCAGCCCCCCACACCAGTGACAGCGCCACATTCTCGCGTCACTAGGTCCAGCAACAAACCCCAGCCTCCTGTGCCAGCTCCAAGGGTGCCTGAGCCAGCTCCAAGGGTGGCGAATGCACCAATCATCCCACTCATCCAGTTCAACATTCCCACCCCCAAGGGTGCCCCGCGCAAACCTCCAAGGGTGTGGGAACCTCCGTGGCCCATCGCACACGCTCCCGCACTACCATCCCTGAGCCGTCCGCTGCCCCTGCACAGCCTATCGCTCGAAAAACACGTTCACAGCAGCTGCCCTTAGCAGGGACCACCACACCATCCCAGTCTGCCAAGTGACGCTTCCCCGGCACAAGTTCCTCATGGATTGGGCCATGCCTGTCCTGGACGTCGAGTCAGGCAAGACCCATGAGTATCGCCAGCTGTGCAATCACCCAAAACACAAGGACATTTGGAACCAATTGTACTCCAACGATCTTGGGTGTCTATGCCAAGGTGTGGGTAACGGTTCTGATGGCCCCAGACAACAATGCGTGGTGGGTACGAACACCTTTCGTGCCATTCGCTGGGAAGACATTCCCCCCGACCGTCGGAAAGAAATCACTTACACCAAAGTGGTGTGCGAAATGAAGCCCAACAAAGCTGACCCACATCACACACACATCACCATTGGCGGAAACTGCATCCTTTACCCTGGAGACATTGGCACGCCTACCGGCTCCCTCGAACTTGTCAAGATCATCATCAACAGCATTCTGTCCAGACGCAACGCCAAGTTCGCGTGCTTTGACATCAAAAACTTCTACCTTGGCACTCCCCTCGAGCGCCCAAAATATGCCCGCGTCAAGCATGCCAACATCCCTCAAGACTTCATCGACGAATACAATCTCACAGAATTTGTTCGCAACGGGCGGATTTATTTTGAAATCATTAAAGGTGTTTACGGCTTGCTGATGAGCGGCAGACTTGCAAATGACCTGCTCCGCAAGTGTCTCGCCAAGCATGGATACTATGAGACTGCCACAACACCAGGCCTTTGGTGCCACCAATGGTGTCCAATCACCTTTGTCCTCATTGTTGACAATTTTGGCATCAAATACGTTGGCGAGCGTCACCTCCAACACCTCCAAAAAGTCCTCGAAGAACACTACACCATCACCCAAGATCTCACCGGTACCAAGTTCGCCGGCATCGACATTGCCTGGAACTATGCCACCCAACACAAAGACCACACTGCGCGTCTCTCTATGGAAGGTTACATCACCGAGCTCATCATCAAGTTTGGCTATGTTAAATCCAACAAGCATCAGCTCTCCCCACACAAGCATCGCAAGATCGTCTATGGCGCCATCCAAAAAATTGCCGCCAACACGGACACCAGCGCTCCGCTTGACGACAAAGGCATCTTGCGAATCCAACGCATTGTCGGCGCTGTTCTCTATTACGCATGAGCAGTCGACAACAAGTTACTCATCGCCCTAAGTGCTATTGGCTCCCAAGAAGCCGCTGCCACCAAGAATATACTGGACGCTGTCGACCAACTCCTAGTTTATTGCTGCACGTACCCAAACAACGGCATCACCTACCGGGTGAGCAACATGGTCCTTGCCGCACATTCAGACGCCTTGCACCTCAGCAAATCCTAGACACGCAGTTGTGCAGGGTCTCACATCTTTCTCTCGGAAGACGTGCCAACACTGGCATTCAACGACCCAGTCCTTACCATCGCCGCCATCATCAAATTCGTCATGTCATCTGCTGCCAAATCAGAGTTAGGCGCGCTCTTCATCACTGCCAAGGAAATGGGGCCTCTGCACCAAACCCTCATTGAAATGGGTTGGCCTGAGCATCCGTCACCCATTCAAACTGACAACTCCACCGCCATTGGCGTTGTCAACAACACCATTGTTCCACGACGAATCAAGTCCATGGACATGCGTTTTCACTGGCTCCGCTGCCACGAGTCTCAAGGCCAATTCAGATTTTATTGGGCACCAGGCTCATCAAATCTGGCCGACTACAGTACCAAACATCACCNCCCCCCCCTCATAATTGGAACTGGAGCTGCTTGATGATAATCGTAAGCGACGACGGACCCAATTGTGGATACAGCCTCCACTCCTCCGAATTGGCATTTTCATTCATATGGGCTTGTTATCTCAATGAAGAATAAAGTCATGATCGTCGATCACGCTCCATTTGGAATTTCATAAACCAAATGCCACAATTCAAATTGATCAAACGAACAATTATCCCACCAAATACAAACCAAAAGCAACTCTCCAAGACTAGTAAAAAAAAGAAACAACAACTTACCGCTGCACCAAGGGATGTTCATACTTTTGATGATCCGGTAATACATCATCGGGGAAACCGGAGATGTCAATGTCGTCAAAGATGGATGCCATGATTTTTGATTGATTGATGTTTAGGTTAATTGAGGGAGGAGGATAATTATTGTCGGGGTGTGGTCACGTGGGATGAGAGAGGTTCACTTTGAAGTGTATCGTATTGTCGTGGCTGGGGTGCTTGATGATGTTGATGGTGGTCGGGTCTGGTGCTGGTGGTGATGCTTGGTTGCAAGAGGTTGCAAGTACAGCTGCGCGTGTGGTGCTTGGTGGCGAGTGCGATAAGCGATTTGCGCTCCGGACAGACGGGGAAAAATCCCAAGCTCGACAGATTTTTTTCGGCCATTGATCATGATCGATCAACCATGATATTCGCCCAGGGATTTTGTCGCTTGGTG